>CM062100.1:11061326-11218953 GCA_031163375.1 Conogethes punctiferalis | reverse complement strand
ACTAAATAAATAAAACGTAAAGAAAAACATTTATTTAGCTGTATAGTGGTACGGAACCCTACGTGCGAGTGTCCGACCTCGCACTTGGGCCGGTTTTTTTTTTTCTAAAGCGACTACGATGATGGCCAGGCCGGCCTTGCATTCATCATCGGACTGTTGGGGGAGCGGAAGGCTCTCACCCCTAGCCCGTACTATCGTAATTTCGTCGTAATGACGAATTAACTCGAAATTTTCAAAAAATTAGTTTATTGAAAAATTTGTATTAGATTATATTCTTCGTCCGCGTGGAATAGTTATTTTTTCCCGTTTTTTTTTTACATTTTCCATTATTTCTTCGCTCCTAATAGTTGCAGCGTGATGTTACATAGCCTAAAGCCTTCCTCGATAAAGTGTCTATTCAACACAAAAAGAATTTTTCAATTCGGACCAGTAGTTCCTGAGATTAGCGCGTTCAAACAAACAAACTCTTCAGCTTTATAATATTAGTTAAGATTCTAAGGGTCCTAATTTCAGGATAAGATACATTCGTCTGACAAAAGTGGGGTCGAGTTGATCTTTCGATGATAATGCTTCGTCTCGTAGGTGACAACACCGATGTAGTCCTGTATAATTTCTCTCTCCTTTTGGTAATAGGTGGCCGAGGCCCGTCGAACAGGGACTGACTAGACCAGCTCAGTCTGGCTGGCTTCCCTCGAGACTGCTGACCCCGAACATTTTGTGCTTTTAGTCGCATATCACTGGTGGGAGGACGAAAACTTCAATAGCGCGATGCAGGCTCTAATGAACGGGTACTATTGAATGATAGATAGAAAAGAGATATTTATAACCCAAGACATACCACGCCGATGCGTGGTGACGATTCATCTAAGCTTCGGCTTAGTTTGGGGCTAGAGAAGCTACTTGGTGGTTCGATCCCCGCACAGTACAAACCCAAAAACTTGCCTCTAAAATATAATACTGGCTCGGTGGCTCAATTGGTAGTAACCCCTGCCTTCTGAGCCAAGGGTCGTGGGTTCGATTTCCACCCGGGACAAACATTCGTGTGATGAATACTTGTGTTTGTTCCGTGTCTGGGTGTTTATAATTTGCATTTAAGTATTTATTTGTGGTACCTATCTCTCAGTTTGGGAAGCCGACCCTGAGACATTCGGGAAAAAGGCTAGGAGGATGATGATTTGTGGTACCTTCGTTGTTCTGATATCCATAACACAAGTGCTTAAGCTACTTACTTTGGGATTAGAGCAATGTATGTCATGTTGTCTGATATTTATTTATTTAAAAAAAAAAATAAGTAAGTACCACACGGTAATGTAAGAAAGAACCCCCTTCATAATATTAGTTAACAAAACTATGTTTTTAAAAAATTTGCGACTTGAATTCGCCTAGCCACATATAATGGGACCATTCATAGCACCCTCACAGCCTCACTGTTATTTTATCCTTGTCCAATAATGTAAATTAATATTTAAGGGTAGGGCATAGCGAATCTTCGCTGGAATTGAGCTGTCCGTCCGGGGAAGGTCCCTATAGAATACCGCAGCCAAATGACCTCCGGGTCGTGTTTCTGCTGGTTAGTAGGGTCTCCGGAGCTCGCGGGGGTTAGGGTTGGGGCGGCATGGCAGTGGCAACCAGTTAGTTGCCAGTTGTCACAGCGACTTGGGCTTCTCTTTAGCTTTCCATCAGGCGTAGGGAAGCCATTATGTCGAGCTACTTTAAAAAAAAATTGTGCCTACCCTCAATATTTGTATTTTTTTCTGATCTACTAAGTCTGTCTCCTTGAACCACCATTTGTAAACATCGCAAGTCAGGTGTCCGGTCCGGTTGAGTGTCCTTATAAAATACTGAATTGCAATTAAGAATTTGCATTGAATATCAGTGCAGTCGCATGCAATATGCATGTTTGGTCTGAATCAAATTAATTGTTAATACATACAATCTATCGTGTGTAAAGTATAGTATATAAGTTATAGTGTTTCAAGTTCTATGTGCAACAATGATGATAATGTCTGGTGGATCCAAGTGCGAACCGATTGTCTGTGTGATTCGGATCTGGATGTTGTGGAAGTGTTCTGGCACTCATGGTGCAAGGGAAACCCTCTGCTTGGGCCAGGATGGTTGGTATACATTTTTTTAATGTGGTATGGCCACAGATTAATAAATAGTTATTATGGCTTAGGTTACCACACGACTGAAGGAAAGCTAATGAGAAGCCCAAATCGCTGTGGATCTAGTGAGAACCCATTTGTTAGCGATCGGAAGGGAAACGAAAGGAAAATCGGGCTCCAAGTGAATTACATAATAAAAATATAATAAAAAAGTTAAAATAACAGAAATAAATACAGAATAAAATAACAACACACGAAAAGCAATAAACAACAGAACGACAGCAGATTTTTCACAGAAATAAAAAAAGCAAAAAAACAAAAAATTTGCATAATTATTGCTGAAAATAATGATAATAATAATAATAATAATAATCCATTTATTTCAGAATTCAATCCATAGGGTATACATCAAAATTAAAATTACATAAACACAATTACAAATAAAACATGTCAACATAAACCAAAACAAACACAAATCGGAACAAAATACATAAAATGTCGGAATAAATAAAAATAAAAATCAAATTTAAAATTTAAATAAAAATCAAATTTAAATAACAATATAAAATAAAAATAAAATAAAATAAATGTCGCACATAATTATTGGTCAAAAGGCGATGAGCTTTCATGCAGCTTCATCCACCTTTGTACCATGGGGGAGTCCCACCGCTCGGCCAATGCGCCCAGGATACTGTTGGCACTGCCCCGGAAGCGACCCAGCAGCGAAGCGCTCCTTTTCCTGATGATGGCGTAAAAATCATCGGTATGCGCCTGAGCGAACATCGCCGAGGCACTGCAAAACCGTGGCAGCCCCACCAGCACCCTGAATGCATTGTTGTACTGGACTCGCAGGTCGCTGTATGCCCGCTGGGTGTAGCTGGTCCATAGGCTGCACGTGTAGAACGACTGACAGTACGCTTTAAACAGAGTCACTTTTACTGGGTCAGTACAGCGTGCAAACCTTCGAGCCAGCATGTTACATCGAACAGACAGCGACCTACGCTCCCTTTCGATGTCTTCATTGTCACACAAGTCATCCGTGACCCAGTGACCCAGATACTTGAACTTGCTGACCCTATTTAGAGTAGCACCACAAAGAGTGATGGTTGTGGACGAGTAGGTCTTAGTACCCGCTTTAAAAATCATGTACTCACTTTTTTTAGGGTTGTATCTGAGCCCATGGGCCTCAGCGTACGACTCACAAATGCGCAGGAGTCTCCGTAACCCCCCAACCGACGGGCTCAGCAGCACCATGTCATCTGCATAACTGATGTTGTTAATTGACACCCCGCCAATAGAGCACCCGACATTAGCACTGCTGAGCTCCCCGATCAGCCGGTCCATGTACAGGTTGAAGAGGCGTGGCGACGTCAACCCCCCCTGCCTCACCCCGCACTCCAACCCATACACATCCGAATACGCTCCCGCCCATCGCACACTGTTCCGTTGATGGCTGTACCAATACCGAAACAAGGACACCACCTCACTAGGCAGCCTCGTCTCACCGTGCAGCTTGCTCCACAGCTTATCGTAATTTACCAAATCAAAAGCTTTTGAAAGATCTAGATAACAAGCATACACAGGGGTTTTTCTAGCCGTGTAGTACTGAACAGTCTGCTTGAGACATAGGATCGCACTCTCAGTCGACAATCCAGGCGTGAAGCCGAACTGTGCATCTTGGAGTTGCAAATGCTTCTCCAGCTGTTGGTCAAGCAGCCTGTCCAGCACCTTAGCTATCACGGCAGCCAGCGAGATAGGCCTATAATTTGTGACATCCGACACATCGCCGGTTTTGTTTTTCAGAATTGGTACAACCACCGTGAACATAAGGCCATCCGGTAAGTAGTTATGACCCAAACATAAATTGAACAACATCGCCAGTACCCTCGGCAGGTGTACACCGGCGTATTTCAAGTGCTCGATGCTAAGGTCATCATGACCTGGAGATTTGCCTTTCGTCATTCGTCTAATTACCTAATATAATGACTAAGTTTGTATTCGTAACAACGTGCCCATTTAACGACCACAACTCCGAGCCTGACTCCCTAAGGTTAAACAGCAAAACTGATTCATATTTTAACACTTTTACCTGTTTTTATCAAGGTGATGACTTAACAGGTGAGCAAGCTGTTCATTCATGGGAATTAATGTTTGAGATGCAAGTCGCTGATGCATTAATGATGTCATCGGGGCAATTTGCAATCAAATTGACTACTTACCTATAGTATACAAAGTTGCTTATATTGTAATCGGTTTTTTGTAGTGCTTTGCTCATATTTGCTTGCCTTCGCTTGGTGGAAAGCAAAATAGCAGACGTAATCACATCGGAATCATAGGAATGTAATGAACCCTCACATACTTACACCTGAGGCCCTACTACAGAAAACGAAAACGATCGTTCGTTGAACGGATCGCGTATTTTTGCCCCGTAAATCCCTCTCATTTGTCCCTCCCGTTCTAATATATCAATTAAATTGTTGAAAATCGACGTTGACGAATTTTAGTTCGTATATTCGAACACGGGAGGGACAAATGAGAGGGATTTATGGGGCAAAAATACGCGATCCGTTCAACGAACGATCGTTTTCGTTTTCTGTAGTAGGGCCCCTGGTGCATCCTGCTGAATAACAGACTCTGCTGGCAACCGACTGGTGGCGGTATAGCCATCACGATTGAAGGCGTAGCTAAATACTACACGCCGATACTACTATACTACAGGCAACAATAAGTCTGATTCAAACTTATCTATAATATAAAAATGAATCGCAAAATGTGTTGGTAAGCGCATAACTCAACAACGCCTGGACCAATTTGGCCAATTCTTTTTTTAAAATGTTCGTTGAAGTCCAGTGATGGTTCTTACGGCCAGAAAAATTCTAATAATTGCAACGAAAAACCGCGGGTAACACCGCGGGGCGCTAGTTGCTTATAATTATATACTCGACTAACCTACTCCTACGAGACCACATAATATTTACAACCTCCCGACTTTTACAATCCTATCTCTCCCCTTCCAGGGGCGAAAGCAAGCAAGTAATAAAACGCAAAATTCATGTGACGCCAGACACGTGGGCGAATCAAGTTGTAAGTGTAAAACGCGCAAAATATTTGAACAGCTGTGTCTGCGCGCCAAAACGGGCGTTTGTGTGTCATGGCTGCCGGCCACAGATGACAAATGTCAACCGGTCTTTTGTTTTTGAAAGGAGTGTTTAATTAATTGGATGCTTTGTACTCTTAATGCGCTTCATGTTAACCACATAGCATGTGCAATGCTACTGAAATAATAAATGTGAAGAATTGTTTGGATGGATTTTTGCTACACTTTGACGCAAAAAGTATTGAACGGATTTTAATTAAAATAACGTGGAGTTACCGTTATATGCATAGCTCATACTTACATCAGATTGACACAAGGACATGCAGGTAGATGTTATGACGTAGGCTCGCGCTAAGAATGGATTTTGATCAATGAAACTCTTTCACGCGGACGAAGTCGCGAGCACAGCTAGTAATTAAAAACGCAAAGCTACAGCATTCGATTTCGTTTCTGAATCGTTATGAATTAAGCGTACGGATTAATAAGTAAGACTTAACGCGCTTTGAACCGGACATGTATGAAAGCGCCTCCCACGGCCACGTTAGGTTTCACCGCCAAACATGGGCAGCCTCCCTCTTACGGCCGTCGATATGCATTCAACTGATACTAGTTCGTTATCTTGACGACCTCAGCCGAGGATACTGTGGGCAGATACAGTCGGCATCAGATGTACATATTCCATACTTTTCGCAGTCATCTGGTTGAATCTCCTATTCAATTGAATGGCTAGCGCGTTCATTGAATGACCTCATTTAATTGAATGACTAGACCGAACGTTGACTAAACACGCGTCACTTAACGTCCAACTGGGTAGCGGATTGAAACATAGCCCTTTGAACAGAGCGGACGTAAAAGCAGTCAGGTGATTGTAATTTAGTTCATTTTTTTCCCAAAGATATGAACAGTGTAGATATTTTTTATTGGATTTATTTTAAACTGACTTATTCGTAAAAAAATAGTGTGTCAGCATGGATTTACCTATTAATACGCCGCCCCCGGACACTTTTAAAGAAAAATTAAAAACTAAACATTACACAATCTGCTTTTACCCATTCAACGACTATGCTAAAATGACGTTCAGTCAAGCCGTTGAACGTTTCATTCACTAACTTGACGAGTTGTCCTTTAGACATTCAATTGAATGTCGTCATTCAATAAACGCGCTAGCTATTCAATTTAATAGGAGATTCAACCAGATGACTGCGACATATATACCACTAGTGACACGCTCTCGCTTTGCTTCGGCAATAAAAAAACCACCAACCCGCCTGCCTTGTGTGGTGACTCACCCTAATGCCAATTTTCATAGGGGAAGCCTACTTATGTCCAGCTGTGGACGTTTGCAGGCAGATGATGATGAGATAAGAAAGTCTAGATCATCGGATCGGATTCATCTAAGTTAATTATTGTTCCTGCCTCGATAACTGTTTGTAGTTCACTTTTTATTGGCATCAATCACCTTTAATCTGAATGCCACAGTGCACAGAATAGTCTCGCTTCTAAGAAATCATTGGCAAACAGCATAAATACCTAGATCTACTGATGCCACGTAATATTAATTTATTTAGTTACCTACGTATAGGCATTTTGTTTACTTTTCATTGACTGGCCTGATGGCTCATTTGGTAGTGACCTCTGTCTTCTGAGCCAAGGTCGTGGGTTCGATCCCCTCACATTACAAACATTTGTGTGTGTGTGAACATGTCTGTTTGTATTAGTCTGAGTGTTTTATGTATGTGCTTAGTACCTATATTATTTATTTACAAAAAAAGTATCTAAGTAAGTGTATCAGTTGTCTAGTACCCATAGTGCACGCTTCGGCTTATTTTGGGGCTAGATGGTGATGTGTGGCCCAGCGTGGCATGTCTTGAGTTATTTATTTATTCGTTGCAGTATCCACAGATATTTTATTTGCATTTCTAGCGACAACATCTGTGTATTTCCACTCTGCTAGAGGTCTAACTTAAAATGTAGGTACCATTATACGGAAGTCCGTTATTTTTAAAACCCGATATCCACGCGCGTGACGCCGCTGGCACAGCTAGTAATAAATAAATAGGATGTAGAACTATTTGTAGTGAGTGACACACTTGGTAACCAAGGTGTTCCTCTTTCCAGGTAGTCAACGGGCAGCAAAATGGCGACCAAGTCATACAGCAAGCACAAGGAGTATAAGGAATACTCCAGCAGCGGGAACATTCCTTACACAGACGAACAATTCGGTGAGCAAACCCTTTTCTTCTAGGTGACGGCATAGAATTGTAGCTTATTCTGAAGCTACTTCTAGCAGGGGATATAACGGAGCGACATTTCATCTTTTCGCTCCAAGCCAACTTCACCTGCCCGTGGTGCATCCTGCCGAATAACAAACGAGGCGCTGGCAACCTGCTGGTGGCGGTATAACCATCACAATTGAAGGCGTAGCTAAATACCACAGACCGGTGACGGGCAGCAGCGTCAGCAGAAGCTACACCCTGCGGTCGCCAACCCGCCTGCCCACTGGCGATTACGGGTAACATATCCTCCAGATGTTTGCCCTAAGTGACGAAGAACTGGAGAGGCATATGTCCAGCAGTTAGCATACACAGTGATGTAAACTATGGTGGGCTAATACCTGAATTAAAAATAAAAATAAAGATAGTTAAGTGTTTAAATGTATTTAGCGTTAAGAGGACCTCACCCTCCATTCATGGCTGAATTGTATGTTTGCTGCCTATTCAACATTGTCTAATGTGAAAACTAGCAGTGGAAACTTTAATTGCCAATGTGTAGTTCATTATGTTTAATGTAAATGTAATATTATGTGCTGTGTGTTTCCTTAATAAATAAATAAATTAGGAAAATCCTGTATCTCAGGTTATTAACCTTCCACCCTTAAAAAGGGTCAGTAAATAAAAATAAATTCAGTCTACAGAAGTTTTTCTTATACTTCTATATCACACAACCAACAGGTAAAGAGTAATTATAACATAAAATACAAATAATTCACGATCACATTTACCAATACTGAATATAACACCTTTTTGATCAGTGGTGCCTGTAGTGTCTGTAGCGGCAGATCTTGGCATCCCGGGGACCCGTCCTACAGAGGGACCAAGGTATTTAGTGGGTATTCTCTGTTTCCTTTCCATCCTGAGGCATGTATCGTAGTCAACACGTTCAACATCACTAGAAACCTGTTCTCAGGTTGGCGTCGTGGCCGTAGTCGATCAGTTTAAGTGTTGTTCGTTCGTAGCTCAAACTTGTTCCACCTTTCCAGACATGCTGAAATCCGAGCTGATCCCGAAGGGCAGCAAGCTGGAGACGTTCGGCGGCGGCGGCGCGGGCGCCGGCTCGCGCGAGTACCACTACGAGTACAAGGAGGAGAAGCACCCCTCCGGCAAGTACGACAGGAAGGACCTGCACACTGTCGAGGTAACTACCGCCATAAGCCTACGGACGTTCACTGCTGGACATACTCTGAATATTTGAGAGAGGTAGGTAGGGCATAATGACGGGCAGCAGCGTCACCGGAGCAAGAAACTACGTCCTGCGATCGCCAACCCGCCTGCCCAGCGTGGCGATTATGGGTATACCCTCCAGAAGTTTGCCCTAGGGAGCGAAGAACTGGAGAGGTCTATGTCCAGCAGTGGATTGCAATAGGCTGATGATGAGGTAGGGCATAGCGTATCTTCTCTCGAATTGAGCCCGGGGAAATACCTCCATCCCTACTTTTTATAATATTATAAATGCGAAAGTACTGTCTGTCTGTTACGCTTTCAATCCCGCTTAAACCTCTCAACCGGTTTTGATGATATTTGTCACAGACAATCTTTAGACCCTGAGAAAGAACATAGGCTTAGGCACTTCATCCCTTTTATTGCGAAAAAAAGGATGAAGAAACACTTCTGTGATACACCTACATGAAGGCAGGCGAGGCCGCTGGCACAGCTAGTAGAATATGTCTCTTGGCCTCCGATACGAGATTTCGCCGCTCTGTCCCCTATTTATTTATTTCTCATTTTTCTAATTAGGAGTACACCGTTCCCAAGAAGACGCCTAAGTCTTCAGAGAGCAACTCGTATTACTATGAGCGCGAGGAGCGGGAGCTGCCCGCCATCACCTCCGGCACGCGCACCTACAACTACGAGACCAGCACCAGCTCTGTGCCAGGTGAGCACCAGCTCTCAGTAGACCAGGGAGCCGCCGGTATACCATGGGAGAGGAGCCAGCTGGTGCCAACAGCTCCCCACGCATCTGCAACTACGAGACCAGCACCAGCTCTGTGCCAGGTGAGGACCAGCTCTCAGTAGACCAGGGAGCCGCCGGTATACCATGGGAGAGGAGCCAGCTGGTGCTAACACCTCCCCACGCATCTGCAACTACGAGACCAGCACCAGCTCTGTGCCAGGTCAGGACCAGCTCTCAGTAGACCAGGGAGCCGCCGGTATACCATGGGAGAGGAGCCAGCTGGTGCCAACACATCCCCACGCATCTGCGAATACGAGACCAGCACCAGCCCTGTGCCAGGTGACCACCAGCTTCGACAGTAGACCAGTACCAGCTGGTATACCACGGGAGGAGGCAGCTGCCCGCCATCACCTCTGGCACGTGCACCTTCAACTACGAGACCAACACCAGCTCTGTGCCAGGTGAGGACCAGTTGCGATAGTAGACCAGGCAGCAACAAGTATACCGTGAGAGAGGAGGCAGCTACCCGCCAACACATCTACACGCATCTGCAACTACGAGACCAGCACCAGCTCTGTGCCAGGTAAGGACCAGTTGCGATAGTAGACCAGGCAGCAACAAGTATACCATGAGAGAGGAGGCAGCTGCCCGCCATCACCTCCGGCAAGCGCACCTACAACTACGAGACCAGCACCAGCTCTGTGCCAGGTGAGGACCAGCTCCAACAGTAGACCAGGCAGCAGCGGGTATACCTTGAGCGAGGAGAGAGAGCCCATGGCTCATTCACCTCCTATCATGGCGATCCGTCACTATTTTTTTACCGTGAGTTTTAAGAGAGGTAGGGCAAAGCGAATTCGCTCCAATTGAACCGCCCGTCCGGGGAAGGACCTCCACCCTATAGAAGACCGCAGCCAAATGACCTCTGGGTCGTGTTTCTGCCGGTGAGTGGGGTTTTCGGAGCTCGTGGCGGGTTAGGGTTAGGCCGGCATGGCGGTGGCAACTGACAGGCAACTGACTGGTTATTTGCCCGTTGTCACAGCGTCTTGGGCTTCTCTTTTGCTTTCCAACAGGCGTAGGGAAGCAATTATGTCGAACCCCTGTAAAAAAAAAAATTACACAATAGAGTAATTCCCTAACGTGCTACGAGCTTATGTGGTATTGTTTGCGGTAGGTATGGTGTTCATGGAATATATTGGATGGAAAGTTTACTTCCTCTGTCATAAAAGAACAGCACCTGTTTCTAATATCCTGTAGTACGGAGACATATCCTTATTGTCATTGCTAACTTTAACTAACTTTATGGGGAGCCCCCAATAGGAGAGCGATTGGCGGTTATAAGATCCTCTCTTTTCCTTTTCGCTACGCCCATGCAATCAAGCACATATACCTACTACCACCATTGTAAATTCCAGGCTACTCCAAAGTGAAGAGTTCCAAGGTGACCAAAGACCTCTCGCAGAACGTGGACGAACTGGACTCCCTGCTGGACGACCTTCAGAAGGACCAGGAGCGACAGCTGTACAAAAGTGAGTTTACTTCTGCCACTACGGTTTTCATGTCGAATGCCCTTTATGTAGCTTTAGATAGCATACCATACCACATAGAATGAACCATTAAAAATACGAAATTTTCTTTCATTTTACATAGGTTGTACATTGTTAATGTCTTCTGATGTAAGGGAGCGGCGTATCATCTTTTCGCTCCAAGCCAACCTCACCTGCCCGTGGTGCATCCTGCCGAATAACAAACGAGGCGCTGGCAACCGACTGGTGGCGGTATAACTATCACAGTTTAAGGCTTAGCTAAATACTACAGACCGATGACGGGCAGCAGCGTCACCGGAGCGAGAAGCTACGCCGTGCGATCGCCAACCCGCCGGCCCAGCGTGGTGATTATGGGTATATCCTCCAGGTGTTTGCCCAAAGTGGCGAACAACTGGAGAGGCCTATGTCCAGCAGTGAACTGCAATGGGCTGATGATGATGATGATGAATGTCTTCTCTGCAGTCATATCCAACAGTCTGCCAACGTCCACTAATGAAATTATCCCACAATAAGCCTCCCTCAATGGCAAATGTCATTTGGGGGGGTTCATTTTAGTCACCCAAGTTGGATAGACTTTATTTTGATAAATGATTTTGATTATTTTGATAGCCGCTTTGGCGGCTACTAGATTTACCGTGCAATGTGTACGAAATGCAGAAAATCGCCAGATATGGAGAGTTCTAGCGAAACGTGCTACATCCCTGACAGTGAGCGGTGACGTTGAGTCGCAGCCCTGCCCATCCATAGGCACGATTAAGAAGAAGACCTTAGTCACCACATTTGGCAGGGGGGTCAGGGGTCTGTAGATTTCATGTGTACCCAGGTAAAAGCTCCTGTCCGTTTCCTGATATTCCCCTAGTCGTCTCTACGACACTTTCCTGCGGTACTAATTCACAAATACGTACGGAAAGATTTCTTTGAAACATCAAATATTGGATCGATCGAATTGTCAAAACTTTCGCCGTCCTTAGAGCTCTAGGAAAATATTTCCGAAATGTTTGATCTATTTTAATATTCGTCTATTAATTTCCAGGTGGATACACGTCAGATACAGCTGAAAGCACATCTTTCGATTATAAGCGCGGGTAAGATCGCACACTTTAGTATCTTAGCAGTTTCTTGTAGTTATTAGATTACACAAAAAATAGAAAATAAAAATAAGTAAGTATAGATAATTTTTCAAACGATCGATTACAAGTAGGTATTTTATTGAGAAGCCAAGGGTTTTATTCAAGAGAGTTAGATATTTGGTAAGTGGACGTCTGTCTAGAGCTCAAGGCTCATACCACTTCAGTTTAAGGGGAGAAACCAAACTCCCAGCATAGATAGATAGATAGATACTCTTTATAGCATAAAACACAGACATTGCAGGAAAACGTAATACAGACAAAACATAGTTTAATTTAGACGGTCTTATCGCTTGTAGCGATCTCTTCCAGACAACCTTCCGACAAAAGAGTTGGTTGAGTCACAACATTTATTTACTTTTAGTAAAAATCCCATGAATTTGCCATGGGCTTGAATTTACATGGCGTTTATAAGAATACTTTATTACATTGGGACATCACAACATAACAAATGATAACGTCACAATATACACAAACACAACATAACAATGGCTAGACAGAAGACATACATTTAAAATTCCACAAAAATAAAACATAACAACAAAGACATAAAACAGTCGGACCAGACGTGGTGTTGTGACGTCCAATATGGACGGGATGGATGGGAAAATGTAAGCTACTACAACTCGAAAGGGCACAGAGAGCCGTCCTTAAGGTTATGGCTTATAAGCCCATCCGATACCCTACAAAACTGATTTATGAATATTGGGAGGTCCTTTCAGTCAGGAAACTGTTTGTGTTGAATACTGTCCTTCGTAAGCATGTCACAGTGTCTTATGACCCTTCTACATTAGCAAATAAAAGGAGAAAGGATAGAGTTTGCGAAACTTCAAGGTGTAGGATTGTCCTCGTCAAACAGCACTACGATTTCTTAGCACCACTCATTTATAATAAAGTGCAGGGGGTTTTGGGTATCTACTCTCTCCCAACTTACAGGTGTAAGATTGCAGTGAGGGATTGGCTTCTGGGTCTGGGTTATGACGTGGTTGAGGCATTAATGAAATGATGAAATATCAATTAACACACACACACACACACACAGACACACACACACACACCCTCACACACACACACATACATAAATTGTCATTTTAAACCAATTGTAGCTTATAAGTTTTGTTTTTGTTATTTGAAAACATATGTAATGCCCATCTGTTCGGAGGTGGGCGCTAATATCTGCGACACAGTCGTTGACTAATGCAGCTATTAACGCTTTAATTGTAATGTGTGAAAATGTTATGTTTCAAATAAAGATTTATTATTATTATTATTATATAATATAAAAGGGCCCCACTCAGCATTGAACCGTGGCCCGCGTAGCAAGTTTACCCCATCGGTTCTGCAGCACTGCCACTTCAGCGTACTCCGGTGAGCTGCATCGATGATCAAACGAAACCCTTAACCCTTGTGTTCCCAGGACGCCAGCGAAGGCTCCGTCCAGCGGCTACTCGACGCTGAAGCGCGAGGAGCGCCTGGAGTCGTCCTCGTGGGGCTCCTCGCCGCCGCCCGTGCGCTCCACCGAGCTGCGGCAGGAGCTCTACAGGGAGGAGAAGACCGGTAACCAACCCACTGCTTCTTTATTCACACACTCGCATATACAAACACACAAGCGCACCGATGTACATGTTAAGCTGGTTTTCCTACACGACCTGAGTACCAGTAGGCACGCTGGTCTGACTTCGGTCCGTCTACCGCCTACCTATACGCTAAAGGGACTGTTCATTTATCACGCGAGGTTTTTCCGAAAACCAACATACCAATTACAGAATATTTTTTTGTTTATTTTGGCACTTACCTTACACAGGCCATTTAGTCATATCTTGGGAAGTGCACCTTGTAAGAAATGCACATTATGAGAAGTGCACCTTGTAAGAAATGGACATTATGAGAAGTGCATCTTGTAAGAAATACACATTATGAGAAGTGCACCTTGTAAGAAATGCTCATTATGAGAAGTGCACCTTGTAAGAAATGCACATTATGAGAAGTGCACCTTGTAAGAAATGGACATTATAAGAAGTGCATCTTGTAAGAAATACACATTATGAGAAGTGCACCTTGTAAGAAATGCTCATTATGAGAAGTGCCCCTTTTATTCTTATAAGGTGCACATTCTGCGATGACATTTTTGGGTGAGTGCTATGTCTTACCTTACCCCTCTCTTAGGGTAGGGTAGGAGGATCTCTCCCTCCCCTGTTCTCTTATCTCCCCTGTTGGGTAATTCCTTTGGCAGTCAGGTAAAAAAATCCACCGAACTCCAGTTTACACCTGATGCAATAATAAGCTGTTCCCCATTGCAGAGTCCCGCGTGGTCCCGGCTCAAGTGTCCCCCGCGCTGCCGCAGCTGGTCCCTGCCGCCACCTGCGCGCACTGCCACCAGCCGCCCACGGGCACAGTGAGTCAACCACCACTCTATAGAGGCTTCTATGTATAATATGTATTTATTTACAAAAAAAAGTATCTAAGTAAGTTCATCAGTTGTCTAGTACCCATAGTACAAGTTTCGGCTTAGTTTGGGGCTAGATGGCGCTGTGTGGCTCAGCGTGTTATTTATTTTTATTTATTTTATTTTTATGGAAAAAGCACGGTCATGTCATAAATTCATAGATATTTGCAGCAGTCCATAAAGGATCATAACATCATCATCATCATCAGCCTGCAAACGTCCTCTGCTGGATATATGCCCCCCTATTGACAATTGTCTTTTGGGGGTTGCCGAGAGGGTTGGTGACCGCAGTAGGTTTGCTGATATTCCCTTTGTCGACTTCTACGACACCCAACAGGATGAGATAAAGTTTCCCGATTCCCGAAAGATTCCCGATCGCGAATCGGACATCTGTCTGTAATAAGTATGTAGGAACAGACTTATGGAATGTAAGCGAGCGGCGTATCATCTTTTCGCTCCAAGCCAACCTCACCTGCCCGTGGTGCATCCTGCCGAATAACAAACGAGGCGCTGGCAACCGACTGGTGGCGGTATAACTATCACAATTGAAGGCGTAGCTAAATACTACAGACCGATGACGGGCAGCAGCGTCACCGGAGCGAGAAGCTACGCCCTGCGATCGCCAACCCGCCTGCCCAGCGTGGCGATTATGGGTAAATCCTCCAGATGCTCGCCCAAAGTGGCGAACAACTGGCGAGGCCTATGTCCAGCAGTGGACTGCAATAGGCTGATGATGATGATGATGAACAGATTTATCCCTACGAAAAGTGGAAGTACTTCCGCCGAGCTAGGTGATCGTGCTCGAACCGCGGTCCGATGGACCATCTTGGTTTTTCGTATATAGCGAGTCGTGATGAAACTGCATTTCAACTGCCGTTTATTATTTTCCGGAAGTTAATCAACTACCTAGGAAATTGATCAATTTACGAGTCTTGTTATTTTCCGGTGACATATAGATATTATGTTGCTACATGTCGCTACAAGTAGTTTCTTATTTCGTTGTGTGTTTATTCAATCTGTCTGTTCCAGTTATCCCGCTCAGGAACCCCCATGAACAAGGTGACGACCACGGTGAAGACGTACACCTACGAGGTCCCGGCCGGGCAGGACCCCACCACCGTCCCCATCCCCACCTCGGCGGAACACAGCCACACCTACGTCTCCTCCACCGAGAACAGGACCACGTGAGTACATCTGCAGTGTTCTTGTTTTATAATCTTAACTAATATTATAAAGCTGAAGAGTTTGTTTGAACGCGCTAATCTCAGGAACTACTGGTCCGAATTGAAAAATTCTTTTTGTTTTGAATAGACCATTTATCGAGGAAGGCTTTAGGCTATATAACATCACGCTGCAGCTATTAGGAGCGAAGAAATAATGAAAAATGTAAAAAATACAGGGAAAAAATTACTATTCCACGCGGACGAAGTCGCGAGCACAGCTAGTACTCTATAAGGGGATGTAAGGGAGCGCCCTATCATCTTTTCGTTTCAAATCAACTTACCCTGCCCGTGGTGCATAACAATTAGTTGACGTTACGCAAGAGATCATCCATCGAATAAATAAATAAATAACCCAAGACATGCCACGCTGGGCCACACAGCGCCATCTAGCACCAAACTAAGCCGAAGCTTGTTCTATGGTGACTAGACCACTGATAAACTTACTTAGATACATTTTTTTTGTATATAATATGTATCTTAACTAATATTATAAAGCTGAAGAGTTTGTTTGTTTGAACGCGCTAATCTCAGGAACTACTGGTCCGAATTGAAAAATTCTTTTTGTGTTGAATAGACCATTTATCGAGGAAGGCTTTAGGCTATATAACATCACGCTGCAGCTATTAGGAGCGAAGAAATAATGGAAAATGTAAAAAAAAGACGGGGAAAAAATAACTAATTCACGCGGACGAAGTCGCGAACACAGCTAGTATATTATACATAGAAAACACCCAGACCAATACATACAGACATGTTTATGCACACAAATGTTTGTAATGTGTGGGGATCGAACCCACGACCCTTGGCTCAGAAGGCAGAGGTCACTACCAATTGAGCCACCGAGCCAGTCAGATGATGATGTGATGATGATGTATATTTATTTATTTATTTATGCCTCCTCTGAATACATTCCTATATCAAAGTGGGTTTCCATACCGTAACAATAATCCATTGGTTCCAGGTCGAACACTCTGAAGCCTGTGTCTCCTCCGCCGGGCGGCTGCCAGTACTGCTCGCACTGCAACTCGCACGTGCGCGAGTACCGCCACGTGGCCACCAACGACGGTATGTACCCCTTAGTTAGACCGTATTGGTCCTTCGAGCAGGATGCCAATGTCCTATACATTGCCAGTGCTATGCGAATACCACTACGTGGCCATAAACGACGGTATGTACCCCTTAGTTAGTTACACCGTATTGGTCCTTCGAGCCGGACACCAATGTATGGGAGAGCCCTGATGGCTGCAGCCGATGTCGCCCTGTTTGTACCAGGGCCGTCTTAAGTATATTCGGCGCCGGGGTGCCGGACTCAACCTGCGCCCTCGTGGGAGGGGGGTCCCCCGGGGAGACGGCCCTGGCCTGTACCACTTTAGTTAGTTACACCATGCGTCACAGGCTATTATTTGCCTACACAGGCATCTCCAGTTGTTCGCCTCTTTGGGCAAACACCTTTACCCATAATCGCCACGCTGGCCTCTGTATGCTATGGCCCTGGTAGCTGCTCCGGTGACGCTGCTGCCCGTCATCGGTCTATGGTATTTAGCCACGCCTTCAACCGTGATGGTTATACCGCCACCAGTCGCTAAAGTGGACACGTGTTTTGTACTCTCTTCCGTCACCTTTCGCCAAATTACTGGTTGTTGTGTTGCAGAGCACTCCCACGAGCGCATGGTGTACCCCAGCCCTGCCAACGAGACCAAGCTGCTGCCCGCCAGCGACGCCCCGCTTAATGGACACGGCCCCCATGTAAGTACTCCGCTCACTAGGTAGAGAAAGGAGGTTTTAACATAACGTATTAGCAGGCAATTAAAAACTTAAGAATCATCATCATCATCACACGGGGTTGGGCCGGCATGGCTGTGGCAACTGACAGGTAACCGACCAGTTACTTGCCAGTTGTCACCGCGACTTGGGCTTCCCTTTCGCTTTCCATCAGGCGTAGGGAAGCCATTTTGTCGAGCTACTATAAAAAAAAGAAATAAACTAATACTTAAGTCGAAATATGCTATCTATATGTTGTTCTCCACATATGCTCGATATATGCTCCACATATGGAGGAGCTCGGTGGCGCCGCGGTCTTGTTCGATTAACAATGATCGCAACGTTGTGCAACCATTGGCGAGGTCAATCCGATGATGGGTGACCAAAATTTGACACTGATTTCCTCCGTGCTTCGGAAGGCACGTTAAGCTGTTGGTCCCGGGTGCTATCTTTACCAACTCGGATAGCAGACGTCACATCATTATCAGAGATGATGATAACTCTGACGCCCAACTGGGAATGGGTATAGCTTACCCTAAGTGTTGCGGAGGTCTGATGGCAGTCGCTCTGTGTAAAAGCTTAGCCCTCGCCAAATCCCTCAGTTTAGGAAGCCGACCCTGAGACAATCGGGAAAAAGGCTAGGATGATGATGATGTTGTTCCTCCACAGGGTCCAAGCACATACAAGTACACGGAGACGTCGTACTCGTCGCACAACACGACGCAGCGCTACCCGCTGTCCCCCCCCTCACACACGCAGCTGTCGCCCTCCCCCTCCCCCGCGCCCTTCCCGCGCCCCGCCACGCCCTCTGCCGGGACGCAGCAGCCGCCCAAGAAGCTGGATGACCTGCTGGCTGACTTCCCAGAAGCGGTGAGTGTCGGTACTACTAGGTAGGTCGCAGTCCGGCCGGCGAGCAGTGCGAGAGGGCATTGTCCCTTAGGATATTATGAACTTCGTCGGGACCCAGCAGCCGCCCAAGAAGCTGGATGACCTGCTGGCTGACTTCCCAGAAGCGGTGAGTGTCGGTACTACTAGGTAGGTCGCAGTCCGGCCGGCGAGCAGTGCGAGAGGGCATTGTCCCTTAGGATATTATGAACTTCGTCGGGACCCAGCAGCCGCCAAAGAAGCTGGATGATCTGCTGGCTGACTTCTCAGAAGCGGTGAGTGTCGATATTAGATCGCAGTCCGGCTGGCGAGCGATGCTAGAGGTCATTGCCCTTTAGGGTACCTACCTACATAAAATGTGTGTACTGTTTCTATCTTCAGACGATAGAATTCATTCATTTATATATTTAATAGATATTTATTATTTTACATGTAGGTACATTTATATAGTGTTACATATGTTTCAACATCATATAGACCCTAACAGGGTCTATGTTATATTAACGAGTATAGTTATGTTAACTATCTATGAACTACTACTAAATTTAAGAGCTTTGCTCTTGTCGGTGGAGCAAATTCCACTCCTCCTTAAACTCCGCCAGCGCCTTCAACTCCTTGTACATCATCATCATCATCATCATCAGCCCACATCAGTCCACTGCTGGACATAGGCCTCTCCCAATACTCGCCACTTCGATCGATCCCGGGCCTCTCGCATCCAGCTCTTGCCAGCCGTCCTGCGCAAATCGTCACTCCACCTGGTCTGAGGGCGTCCTACACTACGTTTGCCGAGACGCGGTCTCCACTCCAGAACTCGTTTACCCCAGCGGTTGTCGGTTCTGCGGATAATGTGGCCAGCCCACTGCCACTTCAGCTTACTGATCCGGTGAGCTATGTCGGTAACTCTGGTTCTCTGCCGGATCACCTCATTTCGGATCCGATCTCGCAGAGAGACGCCGAGCATAGCCCTTTCCATAGCTCGCTGAGCGACTTTCAACTTGTGGACTAGCCGTACCGTGAGTGTCCACGTTTCGGCTCCGTATGTCATAACCGGTAGAACGCACTGATCGAAGACTTTCGTCTTTAGACACTGTGGGATCGACGATGTGAAGACTCGACGAAGTTTTCCGAATGCTGCCCAGCCTAGCTGAATTCTCCTATTTACCTCGTCCTCAAAGTTGTTTCTACCCAACTGCAATGTCTGCCCGAGGTATACATATTTTTGAACAACTTCGAGGACGGCGCCGTGAACTGCAATCGGTTCCGGTAGAACATGTTCATTGAACATGACCTTGGTTTTATCCAAGTTCATCCGTAGGCCGATGCGCACAGAGGAGTCAGCCAGTTCATTCAGCATCTGTTGTAGGTCCTGCAGCGATTCTGCCATTATGACGATGTCGTCTGCAAATCGCAAATGAGAGATGTATTCGCCATTTATGTTGATGCCACGTCTTTTCCAGTTCAGCGTCTTGAACATATCCTCCATTGCATTAGTGAACAGTTTCGGGGAAATAACGTCCCCCTGTCTCACTCCTCGATGCAACGGTATAGGCCTCCTTGTACGTCATGACATTAACTTTCTTCTTCTCATCATCAGTCTATTGCAGTCCACTGCTGGACATAGGCCTCTCCAGCTGCTCGCCATCCAGGGCAAACCTCTGGAGAATATACCCATAATCGCCACGCTGGGCAGGCGGGTTGGCGATCGCAGGGCGTAGCTTCTTGTTCCGGTGACACTGCTGCCCGTCATCGGCCTGTGGTATTTAGCTACGCCTTCTATCGTGATAGTTATACCGGCACCAGTCGGTTTGCCAGAGCCTCGTTTGTTGTTCGGCAGAATGCACCACGGGCAGGTGATGATGGCTTGGAGTGAAAAGGTGATAGGCCACTCCCTTACATTTTTCTCCTTCTATGAACATGCAATAAATATGTTCTATTCTTCTAATCTCCGTTTACAGCGGTTCCCGACGCAGCCAGACGGCGTAGTCCGTCGCAAGGTGGAAGTGTCTCACGAGGCCCAGCGCGAGGCGACGTCCCCGGCGGCCCCGCGCGGGGGCAGCCGCAACGTGGCCGGGCCCGCCGTGTACTACCCGCCCGGACACACGCCCTTCGCCAAGAAGCCTGACACCGCCGTGACCGCCGGCTACCAGTCCAGCGTGAGTGTCACTAAGATAAAGAAATCAAAAAAAAACCTTGGACCCAGAAGCGTAGCGTGTTTTCGCGGGGCCCCATATAAAAATATGTTTGGGGGCCCTTAGGAAAAGTTTCACTTCTGGGGCCTCCATGGTCTGGGGGCCACGTATAATTGATACGGCAGATACGGCGGTAGCTACGCCCCTGCCCCTACCACCAAAATCGAAAACGATAGTTCGTTGAACGAATCGCGTTTTTATGCGAAATAAATCCCTTCCATTTGTCCCTTCCGCGTTCGAATATATGAAATTAAAATCGACTTTTATGAATTTTGGTTCGTTTTCGAAAATTGGTATGAAAATTTTATACTTCCGATTTTGACCATCATACATTTTTAATTTTTTACGTTACATCATCATCGGCCTATTGCAGTCCACCGATGGATATAAGCCTCTCCAGTTGTTCGCAAACTTCTGGAGGATATACCCATAATTGCCACGCTGGGCAGGCGATTGGCGATCGCAGGGCGTAGCTTCTCGCTCCGGTGACGCTGCTGCCCGTCATCGGTATTTAGCTGCGCCTTCAATTCTGATGGTCAAACCGCCACCAGTCGGTTGCCAGCGTCTCGTTTATTATTCGGCAGGATGCACCACGGGCAGGTGAGGTTAGCTTGGAGCGAAAAGATGATGGGTCCCTCCTTTACATCCCATAGACTATAGACTCCTGCCTAACATTATCTTGACTGACTCGGTGGCTCAATTGGTAGTGACCCCTGCCTTCTGAACCAAGGGTCATGGGTTCGATTCCCACCCGGGACAAACATTCGTGTGATGAACACTTGTGTTTGTTCCGTGTCTGGGTGTTTATATTTGTATTTAAGTATTTATTTGTGGTACCTTCGTTGTTTTGATACCCATAACACAAGTGCTTAAGCTACTTACTTTGGGATCGGAGCAACGACAACATCTCTTGGACTGCTGCTTCGTAGTAAACTTTGCATTGTATAAACTGAACTTTTATTTTGCATTGTTTAACTTTAAAATATTAAAGTCAAAGTCAAGTCAAAGTCAAAATACCTTTATTCACATAGACTTAAAATAAGCACTTATGAATCGTCAAGTAAAAAATAATGTAGAAATACAAAAAGTAAAGTAAGAATGTGAATAAAAGCAATTTAAAAGAAGCTACCGCCGTGTTCGGAAAGTAGATTTCTACCGAGAAGAAACGGCAAGAAACTCGGTAGTTACTCTTTTTAAATCGCCAATTGTTACATGTTTAGGTATTACAACATTTTTTAATATTTTAAAGTTAAACAATGCAAAATAAAAGTTGAGTCTATACAATGCAAAGTTTACTACGAAGCAGCAGTCCAAGAGATGTTGTCGTTGAGGAAATCTTCTACTCTATAATAGCCCCCTTTTATAAGTAAGGACTTCATGTATGATTTGAATTTGTGAATGGGCAGTTCAACAATATGTTCCGGTAACCTGTTGAACATTTTGATACCCAATCCTACAAACGACCCACTCACCTTACTCAGCCTCAGACGTGGAACGGCAAGCTTGTGCTTATTTCTAGTGTTTAAATTATGATTATCTGAATTTTTATTGAATTGACTTAAATGTTTACGTACATAAACAACACAATCAAAGATATACTGTGATGCTACCGTCATTATGTTAATTTCTTTAAAAAGTTCTCTAAGTGATTCGCGTGTCTTTAAACCATATATAGCGCGGATGGCCCGCTTCTGCAGTACAAAGATTGTTTGTATGTCAGCAGCTGACCCCCATAATAGAATACCGTATGACATAATGCTATGGAAATAACTGAAATAAACAACCCTTGCCGTTTCAACGTCAGTCAAAAGCCGGATTTTCCTTACCGCATATGCAGCTGAACTAAGCCTTCCAGCCAGGACAGCAATATGAGGACCCCATTGCAACTTCGAGTCTACATTGATGCCAAGAAATACTGTAGAGTTAATTAATTCAATAACTTCATTGTTCATGATAATATTAGTGTTAACCTGTTTGACATTTGGCATTGTAAATTTAACACACTTGGTTTTCCTGGCATTAAGCAGCAGGTTATTGTTTGTAAACCAGTGTACTATTTTAGCGAGAGCACAATTTACATCATCAAAGTTGGTTTTCTTTCTATTTACCTTAAAAATGAGGGAAGTATCGTCTGCAAACAATACTGTCTCACATATATTATTTGTGAAGTGCGGAAGATCGTTTATATAAATGATAAAAAGCAACGGTCCCAATATTGAGCCCTGGGGCACACCCATCAACAAAGGGGCACCAGAAGAATCTGTGCCATTGACATTAACCTTTTGAATTCTGTCACTTAAGTATGACTGTAGTAGACAAAGCGATTCATCTGCAACACCATAGTGCCGTAACTTCATCAGCAGTGTTTGGTGATCAACACAATCAAACGCCTTCGACAAGTCGCAAAAAACTCCTATGGCATCTTGCTTATTTTCCCAAGCATCAAAAACGTGTTTGATGAGTTCTACTCCTGCGTCAGTAGTGGATTTGCCTTTGGTAAATCCACATTGGTTTTTATGTAATAATTCGTTGTCATTAAAATGCGATAATAATTGAGTAAAGATAATTTTTTCAAAAATTTTACTTAGTGCAGGTAGTATTGATATGGGTCTATAGTTGGAGGGGTCGCTTTTATCACCTGATTTATATAAAGGAATGACCTTACTCAGTTTCATCAGGTTAGGAAACTGACCTCCATCAATGCATCTATTGAAAATTATCGCTAAATGAGGTGCAACAAAATGAATTATATTTTTTAAAACCTCTGTAGAGATTCCCCACAGATCTTCTGTCCTTTTCATATTTAAGCTTTTGAAGTTTTTTAAAATATCCTCTATACTAACATAAGAAAAATAAAAAGGAACTTTACACTCATCTACATGCGTTTTTATAAGGGTTTCAGCAAGATGGGGACTGGAGTTTAAGCTACTCGTCGCAGATACTGGAATTTTTGAGAAGAAAGATTGGAACGCATTAGCCACGTCTGCATTGGAATCAAAAATTTTGTCATTTACTTTAAGAGATAACTTGTGTTCTTTAATTTTATTTTTACAAGTCTCTTTATTTATAATTTTCCAGGTAGCTTTGCTTTTGTTAGGAGCAGACATAATTTTTCCTTTCAAATACCTAGATTTAGCGTACGCACATACTTTCTTAAATATCCTAGAGTAATTACGGACATATTCTACTATTGAAGGATCGTTGGAATGGGCTTTAGTATCGTACAGTTCGAACAATTTCCTTCTACTTTTATAAATACCCAAAGTTGCCCAGTCACTGAATTTTAATTTAGTACTATCGATTTTAAAAGATTTTTTTGTGAAAATCCCATTATATTCTTTCTCAATTATATTAAACAGCTTCTCATATTGCTGATCACTTCCAATGTCACAATTGTTTAACAAACTTAGTCTACTGCAAACTGAATCCTTAAACTTCTCTATACGAGCAGCAGTGATAGGCCTGCAAGTAATGCTTAATGAAAGGGGCACATGTTGGTGTTCGAAAACCGCCCTCTGTCCACTATGGTCCGAGTTTATAAAATGTATTAAGTTTTTATCCATAACTACACAATTACAAAAGATATTATCCAAACATGTAGCTGTAGTGGGGGTGACTCGAGTAGGTTCATTAAATAATGGAACTAAATTAAATGACTGAAATAAATTCAAGAACCTAGTAGAATTTTGATTTTCTTCTAAAATATTAATGTTGAAATCCCCACATACTATTACCTTTTTCCTACATGAACAAATTTTCCTTAATACTTCCTCCATGACAGATTCAAATAAAATATAACTACCTGAAGGAGGTCTATAAATACATACAATTATATGGTGATCTAGTTCAGCACAAGCTATTTCAATTGTTCTTTCTACAGACAGAGACACAATATCCTTACGATTTTTACATTTAAGATAGTTTTGTAATAAAATGAGTGAACCTCCCCTGATGGCGGAAAATCTTGTAAATGAACTGCCGACTACATAGTTATTAATACTAATAATTAATTCATGTTGTCTTAGCCAATGTTCAGTGACACACAACACTTGAACATTCATTTCTTGTAAAAATAGTTCTATTTCCAAGTCTTTTCCGGAAAAGCCCTGAACATTCTGATGAATGACGTTCAGACAGTTACGCTTTTCCTTATTTACAAGGTCGCTAGAGTGTTCCTCTATTGTCTCTAAATCTAATTTTTTGGAATCGAATTATTTGGAACTGCTTCCAAAGTCTGATTAAAAATAAAATTAATATTATAAGCTAACAAAGTAGCCAGTTGTAATTTAATCCTACTAGGCAAATAAAAAGTTTTGCCAGTCCATACCAATTTAAAATTAATAAATTTATTTGTGTCAAAAAACACAAAATTATCATTATGACGACATGTCAAGTTGTATAATAAAGTATTCAGTAAGTGAATACTGTTATTTTGTCCTGTTGTGTATTGGTTAGAAAAAGGAAAGGCACATAGAATTACCTTTCTAACCAAAAGTTTTGAAAGAATGGAGAAACTCCTCATAATTTCTTTTTTTGTGGTATCAAGACCATTACCCATCATTAATAATATGATGGAATTTTCATTGTGCTTACCATCATTTATTCTCTTACATATTTCAGTAAGAGAGGCGTCAGGCATACTAAAGTTAATGACATTGGAGTTCAAATTCTTTTTTATAAGAGGTCCATAGCCAACTCCCATTTTATCAGAATAAACAAACACATTATCTGCAGAGGTACATACAGATTTCTTATTTAAACTTACTGAAATTAACTGATCACTAACTACCTGATTTTGTTCAGAAATACTAATATCCTGATGACAGCTACAGTGGGCCACAAGTTTGTTGGTAGCCAAGATATGTTCATGATTTTGAGCTTGCACAGACTTATACTTGTCTGTCATGCGGTCTAGGCATTCATGTAGCCTCTTGATATCTGCCTGTAGCTCCTGAACATCATTGTCGTACCTTAACCTACAAGTATCTAATTTTTGACTATACAATTCTACAGTATCCAGTAAATCCAAGCGCTGTTTTACTAATACTAAATTTTTACGATAACATTTTTTCTGTCTAATTAACCTTTCAGTTTTCTTAATGATTTTATTAATTTTGATATATTTCTTGAGTTTACGCTTACTACTAAATCTAAATTTATCATCTACACTGTGAATATTTTTTCCTAAAACAGCATGCCCAGCTGGTGACTCGATCAACTCCTCGTACAGGCTGTGTGTGTGCAAAGACTCTTGGCATCGCAGGTCTTCTTCATACTGATGTATGGTCTTGTTGGCATCATGTAGGTCTACCTCAAGCTCATGGATTCGCACCAGGGTCCGCTCATAGGTTTCACTACATTCATCAAATTTGTTCACTGTACTGAGTAGTTGGTCCCGTTGACCAATGACATCCAGAAGTTGAGCATGCATGTCGGCTAAATCATTTTTGAGCTGGGTGTTATGGCCTATGATTTTTATTAGTTCCTCTTCATGTTCTTCGCGTTCATGGATGAGCTGCCTATTGACTTCCTTTATTTTCTGTACTTCTTCCAACGCCCGTTTCAACTTTAACTCCAGATCATGAGCGGCAGCCTTCCGGGTCATCATTTTTCTATAGGTGGTACTACCACTCATATCTGAAATAATATGAATAAGTGTATAGCAACCGATAAGAAAGTAAAGAAAGAAAGCGACTTTTGTGCAGGAATTAACTACTGAACTTTTAACAAGTAATTAACTATTCTTTCCTAAATGGTTATGACTTATTACACACAACTATTTGAAATTAAAAGAAAATGTAAGAGAGACAGCAAGGAATCAACAAAAAGAATAAATGGAAAAATAAACAACAAAGATTTTAACACAGAAAATGGAAAAAGAAAAAAAAAAGAAAGAAAAGGGGCAATGGATAAGTAAAAGGGAAATTAAAAAAAAGGGAAATACGAGACTAAATTTTCCAACAAACAGTATTCACACTAATTAAGTAAGAATGGAGGGTAGTATAGATGTACCTACTAAATTTAGTTTTACAAAATTATATTTAAATTGTTCTGTAATTATATATTATACGATTAGTATTACTAAGAAAAAAACATTAGAATCTATTCATAACATTTTCTAAGATTGCATTTCATTCTTTTTGACAGATCACACGAATTCAAAATTATGTTTAGGTAGTTTGTTATTTTTGTTATACGAAAAAATGGAATTATGATTATTTATGTTTTAACTAATGATCTGATCATGTGTGAGAGAAGCTTGTCTGAGGCCGAGTGTTGCCTATCATCAACTTTACTTCCACAATACGTCAAGTAAAGAGAGGCGCAACTGACCTTGTTTTGATGTTGGACGAGTCTCACAAAAGCGAGGTTTTGTTAAGTATTATGTTCGTGTTGTGTGTTTATTTGTATATGTACACTTAATAAAGTAATAAAACGAATACTCCCCCGGTTTATGTGTGTAGATTCCGCAGATGAAAATGCCGGTTAGTCGTTGAAGATTTAAACTTAAACGTAGACGTCGAAATCCAAGTGACAAATTGTTGCAAACACTTTCACTTATTTATCAACATAAGATGAAACAATTTAATTGATTATTACCACTAATTATTATGATTAAACAATTAATATTAAATCAAATTAAAAAATGTTGTAATACCAAAACATGTAACAATTGGCGATTTAAAAAGAGTAACTACCGAGTTTCTTGCCGTTTCTTCTCGGTAGAAATCTACTTTCCGAACACGGCGGTAGCTTCTTTTAAATTGCTTTTATTCACATTCTTACTTTACTTTTTATATTTTTACATTATTTTTTACTTGACGATTCATAAGTGCTTATTTTAAGTCTATGTGAATAAAGGTATTTTGACTTTGACTTTTTTGATGTTGTCTGATATTTATTTATATTTGTTTATTATTTATTATCTGTTCCTGCAGGCCATGCAAGGCGGCGGCGCGTACGCGTCCGGGCGCGGCATGTACGAGTACGAGTCCGGCTCGCGCAGCAAGCAGAAGCACTCCGAGCGCAAGACCGCCGTGCCCGTGTGCCTGCCGCTGTGCTGCGCCATGCCCTGCGTCATCATGTAACCTGCGCACGCGCACACTACAACTACACTCCATCAAATAAGGCTTATTTCACTAATCCCCGTTAACGTCACTTTGGAGCTTTAACGGGGTTTAATGATAACTAATGATTGTATATCATTATTTTTCCCATTTTATTTAAATGTTATTTAAATTAGTGAACTTTTTAGTTCATAAATCCCCGTTATATTTCCAATTTTGCGTTAACGGAGATTAATGGAATAAGCCATTTTAAGAAGTACCTACCGTTTGACAGTTCTGACAAATGGAATAATAGGGATGATAATTGAATAACAAAGTTGCATGGAAGTAATAAACTAAGTTACTTCCATGCTAAGTTGATTTTGTATGAAAAATATGAAACGTCAAACGCTACCTCTTAAATTTGATGGACTTAGCTACATTTGTACGAGCGTGGAACTTCTGTTTTGCGAATCGATCGTATAATTATGTATTTATTATAAAATCAAGATCGATGGCACACTGAATGTGTATTTTTCTCATGGAAGTAATAAGTATGAAGTAATGTTGACGTCCGTAATAAGTATCTGGCTCTGTCAATAAAAAATGATTAATTATTTGCTATTTGTTTGCAATACAATTCGGCAAAAACGGCGTGAAGGTTAGGGTGCTCGCCCACGACGATTTTTAGCAATCATCATTGTTGATTCATTCAACTTATAAAATCCGGGTACAGTGGGTACGCGGGTACGCCCAGGAATGTAAAACGTACAACAGGAATGAGCGCTATCAGTGAATCTCGCAAAGAAACGCAAGCAAAACAGGAAATGTACATACTATAATATGTACGTACTATAATGCCAGAAAGGGCAAGGTATTTGCATCTTCGATTAAAATCCATCTGACGCAATGATCTGGTGACGTCAGATCACCTTTTGAGATTGTCCTTAAATCTTAACTAATGAGTAGTAATGACTACAGTTATGCAGTTATTGAGCTCTCGTTCGGCTTCAATTTTGCAACAACTCATTTCTGTTGTATGTACTAGTAGGTACTTATTACTTCCATGATTTTTACCTAATGTACTGACATGTGTAATCTATGACAATAATTTTACCAGTGTCAACTATATTTGTGTCTAATCGTAAAGTGGCAAAGTGCCATTTTAAAACCAGTCTCACTACTTACCGATCGGTTGAAGTAAGTGAGGACTTGCAAGAATCGGCTAATAAATTCAATATCCGAATTATTTTGAAAATAATTTTAATAGTGACGATATTATGTTATATTAGGAAATACAACGATATTAATTTTTATTTGAAAGTGTAATTTAAATTCTAAAAGCTTGCAAGTAACTAGTAATCTCTAACGAATCTCAGATAGCAGCCATCTGATTCTAAACGGAGGAAATATTTAAGAAACTTTTATATATGGATGAACTAACAAAGTGCCATTAATGATATTTTAATATGTAAGTGAGCTGGAGGAACATTGCCTTATTTGTGTATAAATAGTGAGTAATTTTATTATTATTAATAAAATATTAACTGAAATAGGATGTTTCATTTAACCCTTATTACTTACTGTACAGTCATTCGAAAGCCTAAACAATGAGAGAGGCAGTTCAATTTATGATGCCGTGGCAGAAATAATGCTTAATTTGACTAACAATTCCCCCGAGGTATCCGGCTTAGTAGTTCTCAAAACGTCCACCAGGTGGTTTGAACGGAGCCATTTTTGAGTCATTAGTGATTGATTTTCCGAACTGTGTGGACGTACAACGGACAAGTTGTGTTAGCTAGGTTCAAAAAAACATGAGTACCACCTACATTACTTTATTTATTCCTGCATGCATATCGGTGTTACCGTATGTGCCTCATCTAAAGTTTACCAAGTAGTGTCATCAAATGTCGTCAAATAAAACAGGTTATCGTAATAAAAACACATATATTTTGCTTTTTACCAAAATTTTGGATCGAGTCCAAGAAGGCAGTCTGCGGGTTACATCACCATCCACTATTACTACACAAGCTCCGCGCCCCGACTGCGCTCGCTAAGGCCATACCGCCGTGCGCTGGATCTGCCCACAACGAACTTACAGAGAGCAACTAACGTAACACAAACAACCGAATGGAGAAACGTCTACATTTAAAATGCACATATCACTTTGCCCCGTTCAAAACGTCTTTGGTCCTAGTGCATCGACGCTGTTACATATCTGAAGCATCGTATACAATTTTAAAATTAATAAAGTATTTAAAGTTGCATATTTTAGGGGCATTTCAAAGATTTATCGCACTCTTAATAAAAAAAAAGACTAACTCAAACTTTTGTAAAAATAAGTTTGTGAAACTGTTCTAAAGGCTACACATAAACTCATTTTTCCAAAACTATGTGTTAGGCCGTTATTTTAAGTGCTTTATATTCTATTACATAAAGAAAATCAACATTAGAGATACAAATTGGTAAGGAATACACGATGCTCCAGACTTTACAACGAGTATGTGTCAGTTATATTAAAATTCATAATCCCATATTCATCTATTATGTAGTAACTTTCATAATATTTTGATAACATAACTTATTAATAACTAAAAATGAGTTAGGAGATACGCCTTATTGATATGATGATGGCCTGTGTACAGTCGTTAACACAATCATTATGCATTTGTTAATGAGTTTGTATTGTACAATTAGATGATAAGAAACATAATTAAACGACATATTTAGGTATTGTACCTTAAAATGTTACTTGAAATTACATAATCCACAACAAAAAACTGATACACAACACGGAGCTTTTCGTATTGTTCATAATATTTAGTATTCCAAGCAAAAAAGCAATTAATAATCACATTTTAATATTGAGCGCATTTTGAAAAGTTTTTAATACTATTACCATGACTTTTAAATGACTAATTTGGGAACATTCGCCGGAACTGAAATTTTCAACTGTTAAAAATCACACTTATAAAATTAGATAATTCAGATACAGTATCATTTAAATATTTATAAGCGCAGACTGTTTCAAACTGCGTATAAATTTTAATTTCAATAATTACTCTTACGGTCTACGTATGTACATTTGACGAAGCTCTTCAACAGTTCCACTTAACATTAGTGTAGTAACATAAGACAACAACATTTACCTAGCGACTGTACAGTGTTTCAACACGAATAAAAATAACAATAAATCAGATGAGCTAAGCCTGCGTGCCTAATAAATTCATACTGATGGAACGTAACATAATATAAATACTATTCTATACCATTATACTGAAAGACTCATCCATTACAACTAAAACTTTTACTAACGAGACTCGTACGCAACATTGTAGGTTCTTTTAAAATCAAACGTCGCGTATTCGTTATCTATCCTTTGTCTTATATAGTTTGACAGTGACAAAACATGGATATAAAGTGTCTTGCCGTAGTGTTTGGAACAGGGGGACTGGTTTCCTTCTAAGGTTCTTAGCCAACTGGCTACTTCTAATTAAGAGGAATTCGGGAAATTATTGCCTTTTTCTCCAGTTGGAGAGTTGCAATAACTTCCCGAATTGTACAATTTAATCACTCCTATGCTTCGTTTGGCACACAATTTCTTAATTTTGATCCAAATAATTATTTTAAATAGCTTTTTAAGTGGCTCAGCTTGGCTTCCCCTTGCCAGATGGGAGGTGAAACAGAAGCTAAGTCATTGTTTAAATAGACGTAACTCAATCACTTAATAGCTTTAACAAGATTTGAGTAAATATGCCTTTTGAAACCGCACACACATTCAATCAGTATGAATTTATTTTAAACCAAAATCACCGGCCGTTTCCGTCGAAACAATCTCTATTTCTCTTTGGATATGTTAATGTTTATCGATATTACAATTACTGATATTAGTTATAATCACTTATCTAATTGGTTCTTCTGTTTTTTTAATTTTTGACGAAATTGAATCCTGAACTAGGAATTACTAATCACATTAAAATGTTGTATTAAAGCCCTTAATATGTGATGATGATGAGTTTCGTTCATCGAGTCATCGAGGTTGAGTGCATTATAATTTACACCTCAATAAGAAGACTATGACACCAATGGTTTGCTATCATTTTAGAATTTGGCTTAAACCCTTTAAATGTGAGTTCATATGCGATAATGACAACAGATTTTCTATTGTCAAAATTCTCGGCGGTCAAAATATTAAAATAGGTTCTGGATTCAATTTTCTAAAGTTCTTTTGTTACTGTACCTAGGCCCAATCGTTAAAACAAAAAAAAACAAACAAAAGAAATTGCACGAAATTAAAAATAAATGCTCTCTTTAATATAATAATAACAATGTGGCACCCTTCGGACAGATCCAGCGAGGCCGCCGGCCGTCGCCTTTTTGATGGGTGTGCGGACTGAATTACCACAAGCTCTTTATAGGTTTAGTCCTATTTTAACAAAGTCTGCCAGCTAAGTTAAGAGTCACCTTCGCAGCATTCAGGGCACGCTTTGACACACAATCAGTTGATAATTTTAGGAACACAACCTCTCCCTATGATTTTTATGTGCATAAAAAACTGTTTTCAATGCTGAATTGAAAACAATTTCTTATCTCAAGACTTGTTTTATTCCAAGACTATTTAGTCACAGCGCCTCCTAAATTCTACTTAGATGGACATTTAGCTTAGGAAATACGCATTAGTAATTGAAACATTTAGTAAAAACTGTAAGTGAATTCGTAAAACAAATGCTGGACTTTGTAAAGGATAAACTAAAGAGTTACAAAATAAAAGGTGTGGTAACTCAGTTCTTACACTTATTTGGCGAATGGCGACGGCCGGCTCACTCGCAGCCCCCACGCGCGCGTCTGTGTAACGTAAGCAATAACCTGACTACCATACAATTTGAATATCAAATGTCTTGGAAACCTTTAAAACTAGAACTCTACTTATTCCCCCCCATTTATGATAATATAAAAATACGTAGCGGCAAATCTCTCATTGGAAATTAGGAACATAGACCTTACATATAAAAAAGAAATAGTAGTTCAGCATTTTTGGATATGGTTAATTTTTTTTATAGTTATTATAAAATTAGAACTTTTTTCGCGGCTTTATAAAATTAAGAAAAGATACATATAAATAATGAAATATTAATCAGTAAATGTTTTTTCTGAATTTTACATACAATATAATAATATTTATATCACTCTTTTAACGATTAAATACTTATTGTTCGACACTTGCACTGAGCAATTAAATTAAGCATATTATTCAAAACTGTATCTAAAATCATAACCATACTTTTTTTTAAATAAAGATCAGTTAAACTAGGAGCATATAATATTTCACTTTGACTTCAAGAAACGTAATGATTTAATGAAGAAATGGACATATCTGAAAATGAAAAAGAGTTTAATCATTAAGGTATTATACTTTAACGGTAGTTGATTAATTAAAATCCTTTTGCTACACATTTGACCCCCTAATACTTTTTCTTATACAAAACAATTACTAGAAGTACAAAGTTGTTATATTCCACTAGACCGAAATTGCTTACGTTATACAGACACGCGAATGACGGGCAGATTACACCCCCTTGCAACAATATAACTCGTGGCAACACAACTCTTCACAATGTGTGATGTCGATGACTCGTTGAGCCTATTATTACGTATACTCCGACGAGAAGCGGCCTTGAGAACACACGACATAGAGCTCGGACGTTCAAAGGAATCCCGCCCTTGTTGCCGAAGCCGGCCTTACAAATAAGATGTAAACCTTCAAATACGTCACTAAATCATTTGACCTTTGCCTAAATGTCACATTTTTTATCGAATACCAAATTCCTGAATAACAGATTTCTTATCGCAGGTAAACATTACAATATAACTGTTTCTAGTTGATGATAAACAATAATAACATTGATAAATTAGGATATCTCGACACTCAGATCGCAACCAATTTAACGAATTAGTACTAAATTGATCCGATTCATTGCAAATCCTGTTGATGACTTAACCCTTCGATCTAATAGAATTACTATTCGTCAATTAGCTAAAAAACCGCATAAGTCATTTTTACCGACTTTGCAGGAGACGAAAAAAATGTGCAGTGTTGAAGGTACATACGCGTCGTCTAGCTATTCGAATTACGGCTTCTGATTGGCTGAAATCATGTGACCGATGGTTAGACCAACTCCATCCAAAGGCAATAAAATTTGCCAACCAATTTTCGACTCGAGCGGTGTCGTAAGCTAAGGGACGTGTAAATTAAACTTTAAGGGGCAGCGCAGACGACAGACTATCCGTGACGCACTTTTTTGCAATTATATGCAGTAACGTACACGACGCGCAAAAATCTGTCGCGGATATTTCACAGACTCAACGCACACGACGCACATCTTCGATCATTTTGTCGGCAGACCTAGACGCTCTTTTTAAACGTCTCAGACGCAGACTATCGCACAAAAGTCTGTTGTCTGCGCTGCCCCTAAGACCTCAACATTAAAACGTATCTTGCCAAATCGACGCATATTTGAAGATCCCCATCCTATATTCGTATCTCGTGTGGTTGAGTATTGTTACACAGTACTTACGGTTCATAACTGCGTCGCTGCCAGCACTCCTGCGCATGACTCGACATAACGTCGAGTAAAGCGCAACAATGCCCGTAACGACGAAGCCTTTTGTACAGAATATTTTAGGCAAAGTATACGTGTGAGAAAGTAAATCGGGTCCATATAGTCAATGTTAAAGTAATAATAAGGATTTATCAATCATATACAATTTGATGCGAGAAGCCTAGAATCGATCAAAGTGGCGAACGTTTGGAGAGGCCTATGTCCACCAGTGGACTGATAGGGCCTTGAAATCTGATTTATCTATCAGGGAACACGTTCTTTAGCGAAGGTTTCCAAAGCTTGAAAAATATGGTGGACCCATACATTTGAAGCACAGTAATATATTAGAAACTAGCTTTTTTTATGAGAAAATCAAAGGGAAAACGTTCCTTCTTGAAAAAACAAATTAAACTTATCCACATAAAAGAGACACCGTATGTTATAAAGTGACAAATGGAAATTGGTCTACTTTTCAACACGTGTACTTTACCAACAGATTATATTGTGAAATATGAAAAATCTAAACTAAGAGATAACTTTAGGAATTAAACTAGATCTTTCTCTCCAGTGGACAACGGCAAAATATCAGAACGGAACAGACCATCAACCTACATCACAGATTGCCAATTGTGTTCTTTGGGCGTTGCGCACAGAAGCGCCGCTGTGGCGTGACACGGTTCAATTTTGAGTTCTATTGTTCAGTCAACAGCACATATAATCCTTTACCATGTATACCGTCAGTGCACACCACCCTAAACATACATATATAACCTTATATTACTTGAAAAACATCAACGATCTCTTAGATACTTATAATAATGCTAAAATATAACAAGTTTTTGTTAGGGTAATATTGCCTATATTGAATCTCAAAAAAAATATCAATTTTGTCCATACTAAATAACAAATCAGCTGTTAGTTTGTATGAAAAAGTTTTTATTTTTGTGATTTCAATATCACTGCCATACAAAAAGATGTTACATTTGAGCACTACAACTAGTATGTAGGATGTTAGTATGTTATTCAAATAACTCTGTATATGTAGATGGGCTTTACCAGCTGACAAATAGAGCTCAAAATAAAACGGTATGTTTCAATCTCACGGGCGTCTGTGCGCAAAATCCTCACACTTACATTATGGAAAATATCATCTTTTTAACGTACTTTATGTATTATGAAACAATCACATATTGTACAATGGTCGCCTCGGATATATCGTAATACGCTGAGTTTTGTAAATTTTATATCTTTTTTTTATTTATTTATTTTTGATATTCGACACAGTGATATAGCAATATATATGTATAATATACAATTGGAACTCCTATTATTATTAATTACCTAATTTTTTATTTTTTTTTATACATCACATTCGGTAACAAGATAACTCAATATGAACAGTCTAGAGATTTTTGTCTTACGTCGGAATTCAATTTCCTATACAATAAGTGGTTGGCCGGGGACCGAACCCGGATCTTTAAGCTGACGGCCGCCGGCACTGAGCGCAACTGACCGTGTAAGGTATAACTTGGTCATACATATAGTATTCCATTCGTATCTTTGACAAACTGACTAAAGACAACTCTTTAGCTCTATTGAAATTAATACTTAGAATTGTCATGACATTTTTTGTCTTTCTATCCTAAACGATTTGACAAGAGAAAGCATAGCTACAGAATTTGATTCAGTTTCCGAAGCGTACTAAAAATTTTTCATTTATTAACATCCAGTGTTAACATTACAGAACCATATCTTGAATAGAGAAAGGTCTTATACCAATGACATTAACCAAAACGTCAAAGAGTTGTCTTCAATCCAAGTCACTGTTTTAAAGTGGTTTACCACTAGAGATGTGCTATGCTACGTTGTTATGGAAGCGTTTGATATCACAACAATCATATTAATTGGTCCATATAAATGAAATTAGTTTGACAGAGACAAACGGGCTTGAAGGTCACCTGACGGTTAGTGATCACTTCAGCCCATAGACACCGCAACACCAGGGGAGTCACAGGTGCGTTGTCGGCCCTTGAGAAATTTTTAGGCTCGCTTTTTAAAGGTCCTTAACCATTAAACGTTGCAAAAGCTGATTCTGAAGAACCGTTGCACGAGGCAGAAAATTGCGCGCAAAACGTATTACTATATGTGTTGAAGGCCGATGATGGGCAGCAGCGTCACCGGAGCGAGAAGCTACGCCCTGCGATAGCCAACCTGCCTGCCCCGCGTGGCAAGGCTGATGATGATGATGATATGTAGTAGCATAGCACATCTCTGTTGTAAAAACACTTTTAACATACATACAACATACCCATTTGCGGTGTAGTCGGCCATGCCGGGTGCCGTCGGCCAAACTCTCGCTATATACACGCCCTCACACATACAACAGAAACGGAACAAGGGGCATTCAGATCCGTATCCGGAACGAGCGGGTGTGCCTCTGATAACGTCTAATGGCTTTTTAACCCATAATGGGGACTTTTAACCCATAATGGGGACTTTTAACCCATAATGGGGACTTATAACCCATAATGGGGACTTATAACCTATAATAGGGACTTTTTAACACATAACAGGGACTTTTGACTGGCTCGATAGGTCATTTGGTAGTGACCTCTGCTTTCTAAGCCAAAGGTCGTTGGTTCGATGCCCGCACAGTACAAACATTTGTGTTCATGTTGTTTGCATTCGTGGCATGTCTTGGGTTATTTATTTATTTTTAACCAATAATAGGGACTTTTTGAGTTTGAGAGTGGCATCATTGAGTGTCTTCAGCATGTATTCAACATGCAACACATTTTCTATTATGTCCGATTCCATGGCATTCAAAGCCTTCAATAAATTTGTTTATGTTTTGGTGTGTGGGGGATTTCTAATTATTTACTCATGAATAATGAATATGTTTATACGGCTACGAAACTGCTGTTATCTGTATAGGTGACATCAACATTTACTGTCGTAAACATTATTACAATTTTAATTAACAAGCTCGCAATATAAAAAAAAGTTTTAAATGTCATAGAAATCGATGCAGAAGATATTTTAGGAAGAAAAGAAATGAGTAAAAGTAAGTACCTAATAATCTAATCAAAGGTATTTACATTCCAGCAATAATTTAAAAGAGAATAGTTTTAGAATATCAATAAAACTGTAATATTAAAGATTACTGTAATAGTCAGACAGATCAGAAAGTGGACCAAAATGTTCATTGGAACTAGTCATTACATAAAGAAACTTTAACCACGAAACTTAATTAAATGTAATTATGTCAACCGTTACCAATACAACTAATGTCAAATTTGAATAAACATGTGTGCGTTTCACATAAATCTTTTCGAACGTATTTGTGAATATTCCCGCAGATGCCACCATTCATTATGATGTCTGACAGTGCTGGGCAATGGAATATTATACCTAAAGCACTGAACATATTAAAAAAAAACATGAACCCATTAGACATAAGCCAGATGTTTGACCTAAGTGATGAACAACTGGAGAGGCACAGGCCTCTATCACATATGATACTAGCTGTGCTCCCAATTACATTTGCGTGGAATCGAGTTTCATCCCCTATTTTAATCCCTAAGGGGTAGAATTGATCAAAATCCTTTCTTAGCAGATGCCTACGTTATAACATCTACCTGCATGCCAAATTTCAGCCCGATCCGTCCAGTGGTTTGGACTGTGTGTTGATTCACTATGTCAGTCAGTCACCTTGAGTTATATAATATTTAGATAAGATAGCATAGGTCTCTAATTGGACATAGGTCCAGCAGTGGACTGGAGTTAGAGCCATTAGCTAAAGCGATTATGGGTATAATATCCAGATGTTAAAGCTGGCTCGGTGGCTCAATTGGTAGTGACCCCTGCCTTCTGAACCAGAGTCGTGGGTTCGATTCCCACCCGGGACAAACATACGTGTGATGAACACTTGTGTTTGTTCTGTGTCTGGGTGTTTATATTTGTATTTAAGTATTTATTTGTTGTACCTTCGTTATTCTGATACCCATAACACAAGTGCTTAAGCAACTTCCTTTGGGATTAGGGCAATGTATGTGATGTTGTCTGATATTTATATTTATATAAAGCCATTAGACGTCTCAGACGCACCCGCCCGTCGGTCGCCCGCCCCCACAGTACAAAATAAATATATGACTACAGTCAGTCGTCGCCGCCGACGCGCTTAACTCTAGGTAAGGACACTTAGGACGCGGCACAAGCATTTGGCACTGGGCGCCGCGCGACGCCTCGCCCGCACCGCCACAGGCCGGGGCACGCTTCGTAGACAACACACCCCTTTTTCCCACTATCCCCTGTAAGGTGGCAAAAGGGAAAACCATTCCCAAATGGCCCTTAAAGGTCGCAAATGGAAATTTTGACGCTTTGTAGGCTGTTTGACACCAATTTTTCCATTATCCCCTGTAAGGTGGCAAAAGGGAAATTATTCCCAAATGGCCCTTAAAGGTTGCAAATGGAAATTTTGACGCTTTGTAGGCTATTGGACACCAATTTTTCCATTATCTCCTGTAAGGTGGCAAAAGGGAAATTATTCCCAAATGGCCCTTAAAGGTTGCAAATGGAAATTTTGCTTGACGAAAATGTCAACATGTGTGATATTTCGAAAATTAGCTAACCAAATATTGCAAAGGTTTCAAAGAGTATTACTTCATTTTAACGTCGTACCCCGGCCAGGAAGACGTGTAGAATGATACATAGAGACATGTTTCACCGAGTCTACCGTTCACCAATAGGACATGAATTTGTACGGTGTAGAGTAGTATTAGACGAAAACTGTTTCTAACCTTCCTTTGTGGAAGAGTAGTATTTGACGAAAATTGTTTCCAACCTTTTTTCGTCGAACTGTAGTATTTGACGAAAATAGTTTCCAACCTTTTTTCGTCAAACAGTAGTATTTGACGAAAATTGTTTCTAACCTTCCTTCGTCGAACAGTAGTATTTGATGAAAATCGTTTTTAACCTTCCTTCGTCGAACAGTAGTATTTGACGAAAACTGTTTCCAACCTTTCGGCGAACAGTAGCATCAGACGAAAACTGTTTCTATAGTTCCCTCCCTCCGGCGAACAGTACTATCCTCCGAAACCGGTTTCCACGTACCATTTCACATATCAAGCGGGCGAGATCCGTCTGGCGGCTGGCGACGCGCGGTCAGTCGATGACGACGTAGGGCAGAGCGACTAGGTCCCCGAGGCGGGCGCACTCGTGCCACTCGGCGAAGCGGCGCGGGCGCGGCGGGCGGCCGAGGGCGTCGCGCGTCGTGGCCTCCTCGGCCTGCGACAGCGCCTCGGCTAGCCGAGCCTCGGCCTGCGCGGGCGTGGTCTCGGCCACGTCGGCCACGCGGGCGGCGGGCGGCAGCGTGAGCTCGGGCGCGGCCAGCAGCTGGTCGTAGCCGTAGGGGATGCAGGCGCGCGCGTACTCGCACGCCGCGTACAACCCTCGCCCGTCGAGGGAGGCCGCTTTGCTTGGGACGACTTCCATACCGACCGTTTCTGGTGACCTGGAGACAATCGATTGTTATTATTTTTTTTATGGAATAGGGGCATACGAGCAAGCAGTTCACCTGATGGTAAGTACATTTTGAGGACTGCCAAGTGTCGAGATGGTATGGATGGAGAGTTTGGCGCAAAGAACGATGTCCGAAGGCAGCGGCAGGAATCATTCACAAATTCAAATCATACATGAAGTCCTTACTTATAAAAGGGGGCTATTATAGAGTAGAAGATTTCCTCAACGACGACATCTCCTGGACTGCTGCTTCGTAGTAAACTTTGCATTGTATAGACTCAACTTTTATTTTGCATTGTGTAACTTTAAAATATTAAAAAATGTTGTAATACCAAATCATGTAACAATTGGCGATTTAAAAAGAGTAACTACCGAGTTTCTTGCCGTTTCTTCTCGGTAGAAATCTACCTTCCGAACACGGCGGTAGCTTCTTTTAAATTGCTTTTATTCACATCCTTACATTACCTTTTATATTTTTACATTATTTTTTACTTGACGATTCATAAGTGCTTATTTTAAGTTTATGTGAATAAAGGTATTTTGACTTTGACATTCCGAACAATTCCTCGGAACACTCCCCGTGGTATATGCGATAGAAGATGCACAGTGAAGCTACATCACGACGCAGCGCCAAGGGATTAAGCCGCTCAGTAAGTTCTTGGTTATTGACGATTCGAGTCGCTCTATGTTGCATGCGGTCAAGAGGGAGAAGCTGGTACTGTTAGAATCAGCTGTGGGATTCTGTCCATTGGTGTAAAGGCTTCGGAACACAAAAAGGGTTCACGACAGTGTGATACATAAGGGAAAAAGGAGTTCCACCAAAATGATAAACAGTGACAAGGATGGGGAAGAAAATTCGTTTGACTTAAGTTACGGATGACTGCCGGTGAATAGGGTTTCCGGAGCTCGTGGGGGGGTTACGGTTGGGCTGGCATGGCGGTGGCGACTGACAGGTAACTGACCGGTTACTTGCCCGTTCTCACAGCGACTCGGGCTTTTCTTTCGCTTACCATCAGGCGTAGGAAAGCCATATTATGTCGAGCTGCTAAAAAAAACATAACTCGCTGGGATTGTGAACCGATTTGGAAAATTTTTTTGTTCAAAAGGGTGTACTTCCTAGTTAGTCACATTGTCATCAAATTGAAGTCGTTTTTTTGCTAATACATGCCTTCATTATCTTGTTCTCTAGACATTTTCTGAATGTCTGTACCTATGACTGTCTGTAGTGACTCGGGTGATACTTCTACCCACCAACCCGCATTAGACCAGTGTGGTAGATTATGGTCCAAAACCCTCCAAACAACTTCTTCTTCTTAGTGTGTCGATGGCAATCTAAATAATTTCTAACCAGTATTCAGCCACACGAATCACATCTCTTGTGAATATTATTATGATCTATTTTTATTATATGTACTTTATAATATCTATATATCTATTTAAGTATTTTTATCACTGTTTAATTTTATTCAACTTTGCAGCACACTACCTACATCTGTTTCTGCTTAGCCCAATGGTTGACTGATAGAGAATGCCTATGCGGCATTAAGTCCGCCTTTTGTGGACTATTTCTTTTGTGCAATCAAGATTAAATAAATAAATAAACCTTACAACTAATACCAGTGAAAAGTTTAGGGAAGACCTTTGCCCAGTAGTGGGACAGCATAGGTTAAAAAAAAGTCTGTACCTGGCGTGGTCCGGGGGCGGCGTTTTCGTCCTCTCCACCGTCCTGTGGTCGGTGTGCGCGCTCGGGAACAGCTCGGGAGGCGCGGGGGACCTGCTCCCCGGCGACGCCAGGCTGCGCTCGTCGGCCGGGGACAGCAGCGGCGCCTTCAGCCGCTCGCCCAGCTCCAGCGGGACCCCGCCCCCCAGCGGGGGCGACCAGGGCAAAGGAGCCTGGCCGGGCGAGGCGTCGCCCGGGGACGCCGGCGGGTCCAAGGGCGCGTCGGGGTCCTGCCGACGAAACGCGAACAAATAAATCTTAACTAATATTATAAAGCTGAAGAGTTTGTTTGTTTGTTTGAACGCGCTAATCTCAGGAACTACTGGACCGAATTGAAAAATTATTTTTGTGTTGAATAGACCATTTATCGAGGAAGGCTTTAGGCTATATAACATCACATTGCAACTATTAGGAGCGAAGAAATAATGGAAAATGTAAAAAAAAAACGGGGAAAAAATAACTATTCCACGCGGACGAAGTCGCGAGCACAGCTAGTCTATCTATACTTATAATAAATCTGTATGTAATTAATGAGGTCAATTCTGTACATGAAACATATTTAAAAAAAAAACTATCAGGGGATGGTAAATATTCGATACTGATGCCAAAAGTGCAATCAGTAAAATTTTTGTCTGTCTGTCTGTCTTGTGTGTTATAGAAACAAAAACTGCTGGACGGATTTTAACGAAACTTAGTACAATTATTCTTCATAATCCTGGGCAGGTTTTTCATCACGCTATAATCAATAGGAGCAGAGCAGTGAAGGGAAGTATTGGAAAAACAGGAGAAATTTTTATCAGTATGTTTGAAAGCTCATCACGCAAAAACTAATGCATGGAATTGAATGCGGTTTTCGCCAATCTATTGCTAGAAGTCTAACTTACTTACTTACTTGAAAATCGATTGCCACGCGTGCGACAGAGGGTTAGGCAGGAACCACGTCCTTCCATTTGGGACCGTTCAAGTATTACGTAACGCAAATTGGGGGTGTTGCGTTACAGGGGCGAAGGGGGACTTTCTTACAACACACACGCGCCACCCTACCCCGGGCTGCCGATGCAGCATTCGCCCCACGAGCTCAGGAAACCCTACTCATAGGCAAAAACAAGTGACTGTACCCCAGGCGTACAGGATAGAAATGTCATTTTGTGAACACCATGTGACACTTTTTTGTGATCCCATTTGTACGTAACACCAGCAGTTCCAGATGACATGTCACGATTTCAAGTGACACGTGCCAGTTTTCAGATGACATGTCACGATTTCAAGTGACACATGTCAGTTTTCAGATATTTGTTAAGATTTCAAATGACATGTCCGTTTTCAGATGACATTGTGTCGAGATCTTGAGAAGCACATGTCAGGTTTAATGTCGTCGCAAATAAAGAAAATTTGAATTTGAAGGTTTCATATGACATGTACCCCTGGGGTACAGTGATTTACAGGGTCAGGGTCTATGGGGTAAGGCCTGGGTGGCGGCGGCGCGAAGACGAGGGCGGGTAGGGCAGCACTACTATAGTATAGGTAGTCACTCACGGGGTCCGGGTCTATGGGGTAGGGCCTGGGCGGCGGCGGGCTGGGCGGCGGCGGCGGACTGGGCGGCGGCGGGGCGAAGGCCTGGGCGGGCAGGTCCCGGCACAGCGGCACGCGGCTGAGGTTCTTGGCGCAGTAGTCGTCCGCGTAGTCCGAGTACTGGTACAGCGGCACCACAGACGCGAACAGACCCTCGCGGTCGGGGTCCGCCGCCGGCCGGACCGCGAACCGGTGGGGGAAGAGCGGCGCCCTGGAAGGTGGGGGGAATTATTGTTAATTCATTGTTCTATCTCATCACATCACATTTCTTTTCAATAAGGTTGACTGACGAACCTAAGAAAGGATAGAACATAAATTCTTATGTATGTAGCCTGTTATGGACGTGCTCCAAAGCTGTTAAACTTAAACAAAACAAAAACAAAGTTAAGAAACATCAGTGTCACATAAACCCAGTGTCAAGTAAACATTGTATTGGTTATTGTCTCGTTATTTGTTTTACAATTGTCAGTGTGTAAGATTACAAACAGTATGTATCAGCTTTAAGACGATAACTCGATAATAATAAAGTCACTTTTCAAATGAAACGTGTCATATTTAAATGGCAAATGTCGGATTTCAAATGACTAGTGACAGAATTTCAAATGACAAGTGACAGAATTTCAAATGACAAGTGTCAAAACATTCAAATAACGTTTTTGATGTGACACAAGCTAGGCATGTGTCACTTGGTCTAGTTGTCGGTGGGCAGCAGCACGAGATGCAGCGCGGCGGGGCAGTCAGCTGACACGTATCACTCATTGGTGGGCATCAGTCAGTTGACATATGTCAGAATTCTGATGCCTACACTAAGCTAACAAGCGTCAGATGTCGCTAGGCGTCAGTGAGGTGCGTCACCTGGTCCCGTTGACGCCGGGCAGCAGCGCGTGGTGCAGGGCCGCCACGTGCAGCGGCAGCACCCTGTGCTCGGGCGGCGCGGGCGCGGCGGGGCAGTCCTGCCGCGGGGACTCGCCGCAGGTGCAGGCCCAGTACGGCCGCTCGTCCTCCAGCGGCACGGGGGGGGAGGAGGGCGGCGCGGGCGACGCGCGCGGGGACGGCGACGTTGTGCCGCCGTTGCGCAGCGGCGATTCGACCTTTATCGGGACCGCTGGGGAGGAAAACATATCTATCAAACATTACGTAAGGTTACCCATACAAACATACCCTAAGGTTGTCTGGAAGAGATCGCTTATAGCGATAAGGCCGCCAAAATTGTGCAACAAGTGTCTGTAATACCTAGTTTTTAAGTCAATTGTATGGTGCGCAATAAAGAATATCTAATACGTAAATAGGCTCCTTGATGGATTAGTGGGGCAGACAATTCGATAATTCGTAATAGCAATTTCATATTACAGATTGAAATTTCTTATTGCAATTTGAGATTGAAATTTTTTAATACAATTTAAAAAAAAATAAATTGCAAGTTCTCGTTACAATTTCAAATTGCAATTGAAATGAAAATTATTATTATAAAAATTAAAATTATTATTTTAATTTTTTTTCACATCACTAGCGTGGCAAATGCCTAACGGCCCACCTGATGGTAAGCATTTGAAATTGCAATTACCTATTACAATTTGAAATTGCAATTTCTCATTACAATTTGAAATTGAATTTCTCATTACAATTTGAAATTGCAATTTCTTATTACAATTTAAAATTACAATTCCTTATTACAATTTCAAATTGTAATTTGTAATTTAAATTGCAATACGTAATAGCAATTCCACTCACCGTCGGGCTCTATGAGCATGACGTCGGGCGAGGCGGGCGACCGCGGCGACGAGGGCGAGGTGGCCGGCTTGGTGCCCCGCGACTGGATCTCCTCCAACAGCTCCTTTGTCGTTTTTACCTGGAAACGACAACACCCGTGAATAATGCTGAGTGAGGCCCTTTTGTTTTGGACGTCGCAACACCCATGTCCGGTCTAATAGCATTAGGTTGTATGTTTTATCTTTCTTTTGTGTTAGTGTATGTTTACTGTATATGTTGTGATGTCCAAAAATAATAAACTTTTCTTATTTTTATTTCTTATGATGAATAGGGATGTTTACAGGGTCAAAATAATTACATTATATTTAGTCCGTATTTTAGATTATAAAAATATATTGGACACGTATTTTTCCTTTTTTCATTTAAACAAAAAATAACAAAGATACAAGGCATCAAAATGTAGGAGTGGGGGTCTTTGACGTCACTCGTTTGCGAAAAAACTCCCAAAATCTGACGTCACCTAACCCCCCCACGAGCCCCGGAAACCCTACTCACCGGTAGAAACACGACCATTTGGCTGCAGTATTTTATAGGGTGGAGGTCCTTCCCCGGACGGGCGGCTCAATTCGTTCGAAGATTTGCTTTACTTTTCTTCTCGGTAGAAATCTACCTTCCGAACACGGCGGTAGCTTCTTTTAAATTGCTTTTATTCACATTCTTACATTACTTTTTATATTTTTACATTATTTTTTACTTGACGATTCATTCGATAAGTGCTTATTTTAAGTTTATGTGAATAAAGGTATTTTCACTTTGACTTACTCGTACTGTAGCCTTAAACAATGCACTAACCTTCTTGGCGCCAGCGACAGGTATCTTGTTGACGAGCGCGGCGTACGGGTCCAGTTTGTCGCGCCGGTAGCCGTTGCGGCGCCGCTCCGCCGAGCCGTTGCGCGCGCCCCACGCCGCGGGCGCAGGCGTGGGCGTGGGCGTGGCCGTGGGCGCGGGCGCGGGCGTGGGCGTGGGCGCCGGGAGAGGCGCGGGGAGCGGCGCGGGCGGCGCCGGCGTCTCGGTGCCGCTGCCGGCGCGGCTGTGGCCCCTACACGAGGTTAGATCAAGACACATGTCAAAGGGGCACGTCCCACCACCTCCCCATGGCCATACCAACCCTTAGGTTATACTGGCCGAATCATGGCAGATGCGCGCGGATATTGCGTGTGGCCAGGCACTCTGCACTCCACCGCGTGCAATTTCTTGACTCCCTACAAGTTCTTTAATCTAATTCTAGGCTTAAGACAGTAATTTCAAAGGGGCAGCGGATAATTAGGCCCGTTTGTACACAAGGCTACATAAATCTACCATCATCATCAGCTGATATTGCAGTCCACTGCTGGACATAGGCCTCTCTTACAGGGCAAACATCTGGAGGATATTTGCCCTAAACGGCGCCGCACTGGGCAGGCGGGTTGGAGATCGCAGGGCGTAACTTCTCGCTCCGGTGACGCTGCTGCCCGTCACCGGTCTGTGGTATTTAGCCACGCCTTCGCCACGCCATGCCTTATTCGGCAGAATCAACCACGGGCAGGTGAGGTTGCCTTGGAGCGAAAATATATTTTTAGAATATTTACCTTCTTTTCTTGGGTTTTTTGTCCCGTTTTGCTTTCTTCTCATCGTGTAACGCCACCGGAGACGTCGGCCTTTTCACAGCTGAAAGTAAAAAAAAAATACTTTTTTTTCGGCACCATGCGCGTTGTCTAGTACCCATAGTACAAGCCGCGGCTTAGTTTGGCGATGTGTGGCCCCGGGTGGCATGGCAAGTCTAATTGTAAGGTTTACTGCATTGAATTAAGAGCTAATTTTCCTCGTGTTATGTTTGTCAGTATACTCACGCGGCGTCAGCGGCTTGAGCGGGTTGGGGAGGAGGGGGGGCGGCGGCGGGGGGTCGTCGTCCACCAGGATCACGTCCTGCGAGTCCGACTCGTACCCGCCCCATGCTGCGAACACAAATTGAACTTTAGCACAACCGAATACGGACGGTTTTGGAATGATAAGTTTAGATCAGGTTAACAGGTAAACGGTATCAGGTTAACGTAAAATAGAGGCCTGAAGGTCACCACTCAGCGCGCGCTGAACTGATTCAGCCCATACGGCCTTATTCACAAACGTTACTATGCGTCGCGAACGCACAGGTACACACCTATAGGATTTTGGGCAAAGTGCGTATCGCATAGTAACGTTTGTGAATACGGCCGATATTCACAGCAACACCAGGGGAGTCGCAGGTAGAGTACTAGTGAATAGTTATTTAGTAGCGCGGGTGTAATTTACCAACCTTTGCGTAAGTGGATTGAATTGAGAAGGCCATCAGTTACTTTTTCATCATCATCAACCTGCAAACGTCCACTGCTGGACGTGGGCCTTCCCCCCTAGTCTACTAGGGGGACTCGCCCTAGTCACCACGCTTGGCAGGCGGGATCGTGACCGCAGTAGGCGTTATTTGTACCCAGGTAACGCTGCTGCCCGTTTCCTGCTATTCCCTTTGAAATCAATCCCTGCCATTGATGTGGTAGTCTGACTTTGACCTTCAAATGCGTCGAGGTCAAAAGTTGTAAGTAGCATACCTGGTCTCGACGGAGGCCGGGGGCTGTTCACCGCCGGACTCACCACCTGTCGCGAACAAATTATATGAGCAATAGCTAAATAAATATAGGACTCCAATACGTACATATACGTTTACGTTTTGATCCGATCCCAAAGCGAGTAGCAAAAGTACAGACATCCACCTATTTGGATATTAGTTTCACTAGGCTAATACGTCAAACAATAAACATTGAGGAAGTTTCCGAATTCTATGCATTTCAATGAGGATCCAACCCATAACGCATGAGGCCTCTCTACGTCTGTTGCCACTATGTTGCACCCTGCGGTATCTCGTCCCGTACTAAGGCCCTACTATGTGTAAAAAAAAAGTTAGGTTGCCTACCACAAAGTTGCCAAAAACTTCATTATATACTTTGATCTTCGTACGCAAATAGCGCGGTGTAGTTACTTCCAACGCCATCTGTCGGTGTTAAGTGCTAACTAAGGCGGTGTGAGGTTACTGACCCGTGAGAGCGCGGGCGAGGTGAGCGGCGTGCCTCCGAGCCTCCGCACTTGCCTCTCAGCTGACGACCGGTTCGAACCTGGGTGAAACACATCATTTTATTTCAAAACTAGCTGTGCCAGCGGCGTCGCTCGCGTGGATATCGGGTTTCAAAAATAACGGACTTCCATATAATACCCATCTATACCTTGTGCCTAAGTTTTAAGCTAGACCTCTAGCAATACATTGGTGAAAACCGCATTCAATTCTATGCAGTAGTTTTCGCGTAATGCGCGTTCAAACATACAGGTTTCAATTTCTCGCGTTTTCCCAACACTTCCCGTCACTGCTCCGCTCCTATTGATTGTAGCGTGATGAAAAGTATCCTATAACCTGCCCAGGAGTATGAAGAATAATTGTACCAAGTTTCGTCAAAATCTGTTCAGTAGTTTTTTTTTCTATAACGAACATACAGACAGACAGACAGACAAAAATTTTACTGATTGCATTTTTGGTATCAGTATCGATCACTTATCACCCCCTGATAGTTATTTTGAAAAAATATTTTATGTACAGAATTGACCTCTCTACAGATTTATTATAAGTATAGATTACCTTAAATAAATCAATGATATTAGAAAAATACATGTAGAAAGATATTCTTACGAACACAACACACAATAAACCTTGCACAAAATACATCATTTTACACAGAAAGAAGGCTATTACAGTATTATAATTTACATAAATATCTGACATCATGTACATTGACCTGATACTAAAGCAAGTATCTAGCACTTGTGTTATGGAAACGTATTTTCCTTTTTCTATTTAAACATAAAAGAACAAAGATTAGGAGCATTATCAAAATTTAGGAGTTTGACGAAACTCTGTTTGAAAAAACTCCCACTCTTAGATGTCACGCGTAATTTTAACGGGCTATATCTTTTCATTTTTGTTATTTTTGAACAATTTAAAAGACTGACTAAATACATTTTTATTATTATTATGTATATTATATATTATTCTATTTATTATCTTTATTCTAACAGTTTGCACTACCTTCCCCTTTTTTTTAAGCTATTGTCCTCTACCTGAAAGTTGTCTGGAAGAGATCGCTCCTAGCGATAAGACCGCCTACATTGTACCTACTACATCTAAATCTAAACTAATATTATAAAGCTGAAGAGTTTGTTTGTTTGTTTGAACGCGCTAATATCAGGAACTACTGGTCCGAATTGAAAAATTCTTTATCGAGGAAGGCTTTATAGGCTATATAACATCACGCTGCAACTATTAGGAGCGAAGAAATAATGGAAAATGTAAAAAAAGAAACGGGGAAAAAATAACTATTCCACGCGGACGAAGTCGCGAGCACAGCTAGTGTCTGTATACTCTTTCCTGTATATGTTTGGTTTTGTGCAAGAATATCTATCGATCTATCTATCTATTTTTTACGGCAGCAAGCCTATTTGTTCGCTAGGCCATGGAAGCTACCTATGTTTTATAAAAAAAAAATAAAGTTCGTCAAGTCACCAGTGTGTCCGGGCGACGCGACCGTGGGTATGACTAAGTCGCGCCATCGCTTGACCAGCACCTTGGCGCGCCGCGCGAGGGTCGGGTCGGTCGTCTTCCGCCTGAGCTCGTTCACGTGCTTGCCGAGTCTGGTGGTCTGGAAGAATGTCAACGATGGTGTTAGAGTACCATGAAAATATAATCCCACCAAAATCATACTGTAAGAAATTAGCAGTCTCAATGGAGCTTCTTCTTCTTCTTGAAGTGCCATCTCCTACCGGAGGTCGGCTATCATTAGGGCCATTCTGACCTTGGACACAGCGGCACGGAACAAGGATCTCGTACTCAGATTGAACCATGGAGCTGCTTGTTTATATCTAAAAAGTAATGAAATCTAGACAAAGTCGTGCCAAGTCTAAGTTTCCTTACTGCAATTTATTTATTATTATAGTAAATCGTGTGCGACTTGGTGGGGGCACTGCCGGGCCCCACGATGTCCAAGATCCCATCCGGCACTTCGCTGTAAAGGACTTTTTCCTATATAGTGAAATGCCGGATCTTGAAAAACGTATATCTGTGGATAGCACCGCGTAGGCGCGGACACTGTTCGGGACACTAGCTTAAAGGCTGTATTAAAAGTTTTATTTAGGGCCCTGGGTATGGGACACCTGGATGAGGCTCCTATCTCACACATACCCATAGCACTGCACACAGATATCTCCAATAGATCCCGCACTTACGATATCGGGCAAAAGGTAATACATCTGTGCAGTGCAGGCGCGAAATACGCATGCGCTTAAAGTGCGTCAGTACCACGGTCAGTACTGACCAGAAGTCAGACCCGTGTGTATCGGAGACACTTTTAATAGTTTGTAGAACATAAACGTATGAATCTTAGTATTGAACTCCTTGGCGCCGGAGCTCAAGTTACGATGGAAAATATTTGACAGATGTTAGCTCGCGTTGATGTCTTTTTTCATGATCCCTTTCTTTCATTAACAATTTCACTATTTTTATCCCTTTCTAGCATACACACGTTTGACAATAGTGTTGCAATGTATTACTTTCAAGTATATCGATAGTGCAAGATGTGAAAATTTTTATTGTTTCTACTTTAGATTTCCAAAGTGTCCTGAAAGAACATTAAAATGGACAAATGCCGCACCCTGCTGTTAGAGACATTTACATAGGATAGTTTTCACTGTATGAAGGATAGAAGACGAGTAAATAAAAACTGCTGTGATTGCTTTACATAACCATATTTACAACTATACTGTTTTTTTAAATTTGGTACCTAATCAAAAAAGCGTGTTTGTTCCGTGTCTAGGTGTTAGTATTTAAGTACGTACATAATAATATATACTAACTGGCCCGGCCGACTTCGTACCACCCATTATTTTTACCTTTTAAACCTACCCTGGACAAACATTTTAAAACCAAAATCAGCTCAATCGGCCCAGCCGTTCTCGAGTTTTAATTAGACTAACGAACATCAATTCATTTTTATTTATATAGATTATTGTGGTACCGAAATTGTTCTGATATCCATAACACAAGTGTTCTCTGTGTCTGTGCCTCTTAGCTACGATTATTATCGACATAGTAGTACGAGTAGCTATGATTTAGGGGTGTGTGCATCTACAGTTCCTGCAATACGAGATACCATCTTTAAAAGTAACAAATCTATATGACGTGAATTTAGGTTTCCATAATAAGAGTTTTATATAAACATATATTTTTATGCATGCATAGATAGATATCCAGTAGCTATTGCACAAAATACTGAAAAGGTGATACAGGCATAATCTAGCCTCATTAGACTATTTACCTGATTGGTAATTTTTCTATAAAATTATCGACATTTCACAATACAAATGTACATCACTTGAGAAATGAGTTACGTCCCCCGCATACCCTTCGTACCACCTGAAGTTGACTCGCGAAATTCAAAGCAAAATGCCGAACATGCGGTATCTATTGGGGGTAATCTGTGGCACTGCACCAGTGGCTAAAGGTGCCAAAATTTTTATTTATTAACTTTAATTACCTATAGCGTCTCAGGTGGTATGGACATGTCAAAAGACGAAGGACCATGTGATGAAAATTGCACTGAACCTACCGGAACAGAGGAGAGGTAGAGGCCGTCCGCCACTAACCTGGTGGTCCAAAATACAGAGAGACCTCAAGGAAGCCCATTTGCCTGAACAGACAACCCAGGATAGATTATCCTGCCGCAAAAGGGTGAGGAGACCCGACCCCAAATAATGGAAGAAGGGAAGGACAAAGAAGAATTACCTATAGCATTTCATCCTATCTATTGAAAATAATAAGGTAAATAATCAGCAAGAAAAGAACAGGTATGGATCTTCCTTCTCCCTCGGATATCCATGAATATGGATGTCCAGAACATCCATTAATTTCTACTGGTCATACAATGAACGTTGGTCAACTTATTTTAATTACCGATTTCGTTTCCATAATATTGTGAATAGGGGGATATTTTTTATCTCAAAGTGTTTGTCCTTACCTCCAGCAACTCTTTCGTGATATTGAATTTCTCCAAAATGGATATGATTTCATTAACGGCCTGCATGTCGACAACCTGTAATAGAAAGGAATAAAATAAATAACTACAGCAAAAAGGTATTATGTATTCCTAAGTTTTTTACAAATTAAATTTAATTCTTCTTACAACTGTAAGAAGAATTTCATCATCATCAGCCTGCAAACCTCCACTGCTGGACATAGGCTTCCCCCAATGACAATTTTCACTAGAGGGGATTTGCGTTAGTCACCATGCTAGGCTGGTGGGTTGTACCCAGGTAAACACTGCTGACCGTTTTCCTGATATTCCCTTGGTCGCCTTTAAGACACTCACAGGTTGAAATGAGGTGATTCTATTCTAATTCCGGAAACCACATGGCTTGACACACCTATCTATTCTGCTGACCTCTTGAGTGCATTGTTGATGAATGAATACCAGGTCACAACATGCATAAGGTATTCTTGAATAGATTTTAATTAACCTTTACAGTAATAGCTAAAAAAAAAACATCAGACATACAACAAAGACATAAGCTATAATTTATAAGAATTTTATAAAATAATAATATAACAATAATTTCATATATCACTGATATTCACACAGGCAATAAGGGTTGTAATCTGTAATCTTTTATGTGTCGGATCAAAATTGTAATCAACATTGTTTGTAATTGTCCAGTCATACCACTCTGCAATCATTATGTTTTGAAGTAGCATGAAATTCCATTTTCACAGTTTATCCATATTTGTCTTCACACTATTCCAACTAAACATAGGCATAATAATTTCAATTTCATTATCACATTTACGTACCCCAACCACTGTTGTAATAACATGGAAAATTATGAAACATCAGTAAAAAAAAAACCCATAAAAGTGAAAAACTAAAGTAGTATTTTTCATTCATTTTACGGTGCTATTTTTACGAGCGCAATCAATTCGCTCGTACCGATGAAAGGGTAAAAATAATATGCAAAAACCATTTCCTACTATTGTATTCTGGTATACATAATTTTTAGAGCCATTGATTTTGGGAAGGCAAAACAAAGGTGTATAGTATAGTTCCCATTGATTCATTCACAGCACAGCATGGATATTTGAACAAGGGCCTACATCCTACTAATATTATAAATGTGAAAGTTTGATTGTTTTGTTACTTTTTCATGCAAAAAGTACCTACTGAATGGATTTGAATGAAACTTTACTGTAGTTACCATGAGATTAACACAGGCTATCATTAATGAGTATAAGTGATAACTCTTCTGAACTTCTTTTTAGCCCAGCAAGCAGCCTGGCAAGCAGCTTGGCGAGCAGCCCTGCCCTACACACTGCGCACACACATGCACATTCAAACAGACGAACAGCCCGTTCTTTTGCTTGTGCTTGTGTTCGTGCCCGTTGAATGTCGTATTGAACGCGAGCGTGTAAACGCGGCATAACATTTGGAAGAAGCTTAGGTACATATCAAAATTGACACCCTCTAAAGTTGCAGTGCCTTAGGAAAAATATCTTTAATCATATGAATCAATCACTTTTCAATTGGTGAGAAGAACTGACCAGAAACTCAATGGTTATTTCTACTCAATGAATACTTACTACGACTGGCTTGATTGCTCATTTTGTAGTGACCTCTGCCCTCTGAGCCAAAGGTTGTGGGTTTGATTCCCGCACAGTACAAACATTTGTGTGCATGAACATATCTATTTGTATTGGTATAAATTATAGGAACTACATTTATCATACTTGACTATTTATCTTTTTTTTAACTGTAACACAGCTTAGCAAGGCCATAGTCTCTCGTCTCCTGACGGAAAGTAATAAAATGCCCAAGTTACTGAGGCAATGGACAAGGAATCAAATGGATTGCTTGTCACCACCTTGCTGGCCCATATGGTTATTCTGTACAAGACTACTGAAAGCAACTACCTATTCGCATTGAAAAGTGTAAGTTCATAAAACATTTGTAAAAAGTACACATGTGATTTATCTCGGGTATCTTAAATAAACTGCCTATATCGTTTAAACAAACTAAAAATGTACCTCATTATATTAATCATTAATGATAATAATTTTAACAATCACAATTAGGAACTATTAGCAGCTTTCAAAGTGTGGTTAAGAGCAAATTTAACATTCAATTCTAACCTCTATAAATACCATAAGTTTTTAGAATCTGGTAAAGGTCAACAGTTTGAGATCACAGTTTAGTGTACAGTTTTGATTAAAATTCATACCAGTTTGTAAAGAAATGCACCTCAGTTCAAGGCAAGATAACTGTCATAGCTGTAAACTTGTAATATGTTGTGATAACAAAACTATGATGATAATATCAAGCTTTGTTACACACACGATTAGTCACAAACGCGAGTATACACACCTGAAAAAAGGACCCTAGCAACATACCATTGCCTTCAAAAATAGCATGGCCACGCTAAACGTTGCGAAAACTGAAGTGGCTCGCGGTTGCACAACCGAAAATGGCTTTAGGTTACGCTGAAATATCACCAATCTGGGCCGGAGGACGCCCCGCACCCAGAATCTTCCGCACGAGGTATCATCACACCGAGAATAACTATTCTACGTACTCACTTAAGGTCAAAAGGTACAAAAAACACATTTTCTTCCGAGCCCCGACGCCGATGCATTTCGTAGAGAAATTCTACGGGAAAGGTCACGCGTGGCACAATTCCATACTTTCACATTGCAAAACATTTGGCACTAAGGACGGAGGGACGACAGGCGGCTGACGACGTCAGTGGTCCCACCGCTCCCGCACTGCTCTGCTCACGTATCCACAACGACACCACATTTACTCGCGTTACGTTCCACAACACCCCAATCTATTCACCGAGTCGACACCAACTCGACTATCTTGCGGCGCACGACACCAGGAAACTGTTGGACAACCTCCCAAGTGGCCAAATCGCAACATCGAATCGGGTGTCAGGCTCGTGGGGACCGTTTTCATATCTCAGCCTTGCTTATCAGAGTTATGGGCATTAAAACTCGCAAACTTACATTGTAATTGTTATCCAACGCATTCAGAAGTCGATTACTTAGATCATGAGCGTTATTACTCATTTATAAACCAAAATATTTAACTAAATACGACGAACGTGTCTCGGCTGCGTCGTAATGGCGGACCGACGACTACGTATGCCCGTGCCAGGGCATTTTAGCCGAATAATTCAGCTGATAACAGGGCTTGGTAACGTTACCAATTTAACATTATAATAGCGTTAAGTAACGGTAATTTATAATGTTACTTTTTTTACCGGTAAAATAATTACCGGTAAGTCGGTAGCGATACTAAATTTTAACGGTAAATTATAACGGTAATTTTTACCGGAACGAAAACTTAACGTTAAGTTTCAGGTATCGATACTGCAATATAACGTTAAAAGTATCGATACCTGCTTTACTTACCGGTAAAAGTAACGATACTTATTACGCTACTTTGCTGCATTGCCGCTCCGCACGGTTACCTATAGCAGAGCGGCAACTTCGCGACACGAGACGCATGAGACCATGTTGGGTGGGAGCGATAGAGACAGAGAATGAATTTAATCCAAAATTAAGTAAGTAACGTTTGAACGTTTACCGATACTTTTTACCGATACCATCATGAAGGTAGCGGTAATTTTTAACGTTAAAAATTACCGCTACTTTAGGTATCGCTACTTAAAAAAGTATCGATACCTCGGCGAGGCAAAAGTAACGTTACCATATTTTTACCGGTATTCCAAGCCCTGGCTGATAACTACTGAGGCGACGCACACTCGTGTTTTTCCGTTTCTTTTGACGGAACAACTTTATTTTGACACAAAATGTCCCTAGATGGCGTAGCTGGCAATAATCTTCTAATTTATTATTATTGTTTAAATAGACGATTTACTACAAAAACAATCCAAATAAAATATTTTAAAACAAATATTTTACCAATTTTGTAAGATTACAGCTGTTAAGTAACAAATAAAGATTTATAACCTTCAAAAGTATGGCAACATTGTTTTGCAACTATCATTAAAGCTGGCAATAAAAAAATTGCAGTTCTCTATTGAACTACTAGATGTCGCTATAAAAATGTATGACAAAGATGAAGAATTATTTTCATCTCGCTCTAGCTTTTAATTATGTTGCCAGTAGTCTGGACTGAAAATAAAATTAAGGAGTTTACGAAAACTTTATATCAATGCTGGTGTGGGCTCAAAAGATTTTTTGCTATCATCTCTGAACCCATGCCAGGTGCCAAATAATATACAATTCAAATAGTATTTTTTATATTTTAATAAGCGATAATTAGGTAGTGCATATACGCACCGTACAATTAAAACCACGTGTGTATTTTTTCCCCAGCGGCTGTCGGACATGGACAGCTAACAGCCACTAAGCCACTTCAGCATGCTAACGGCCGTATTCACAAACGTTACTATGCGACGTGCGGACGCACAGTGCCCAAAATCCTATACGTTTTTGGGTACCTGTGCGTTCCCGCGACGCATAGTAACGTTTGTGAATACGACCGTTATTCAGTCAGGGATGTCAATAATCGAGGTCCTCTGTTGAATCACCCCATTTCATGCATTCGCAGAGAGTCGGCCAGCATAGTTCTTGCATAGCCTGCTGAGCAACTTTTAGCTTGTGGATCAGTCGCATCATCATCAAGTGGATACCGCGCATCAGCAAACGTAGTGTAAGACGTCCTCATGAAGAGACGCTTTGCGCTTTGAGTCTTTTAAAACTAGGACACAGGCAGGTTATTCTTTGACGACTACGACTCAAACGATTTGGCTAATTTTGGTCTTGAATTATTTGTGGAAGTCCAGGGAAAGTTTCAAAGGTGAATAACCGCGGGTGGTACGAAGTCTGCCGGGTCTGCTATTAGATAATAATAATGATAACCATCGTCGCGGTGCCCCCGCGCCACGACACATACTCAGTCGTAGCCTATTTGGATTTATATCTTATTTGTCCATGTAACTAGACTTTAGTAACCTACCAAATTGTAGATAAATTAAATTTATTTTCATTTCATTTCATAATATTCATATTACAAATTAACTCAGATCTGGGATCTGGAATGATATTATGAATGTTGATACATCATCATCATCATCATAGATGATCTACCTATGTAGATACATAGTCAGAATTTATAGGCCATATCGGCTAGGCAGTGTCAACAGACGTGTGAGATTTGTTCACTTCTGCAATGTTCGTTGCCTCTGCAATTTGGGCTTCTCTTTAACTTTTTATCAAGCGAGAGAAGGTTAGGTACTGTGTTATAATAGGCAACTATGTAAAAAGGACTCAATGACCAACGAGTGCAATAGTCTCGAGACTTACAAAATTCGTAACTCTCTCTCTCTTCGTAACTCTCGTATCGAATTCAAGATTTCTAAGAAACGTAACTCTTTTTGTAGAGGTTTATTACCTGTCTGTACTACTGTACTGCTGATACATGTACTGATGTTGCCATAAAATAAAACCAAATTTCCAATTTAAATTATTGCTCATTAAATATTAAACGTTTCTGAACGAAACAAAGGGAGACAAATTTTAAACTTGGCAACACCACAATTGGACTTTCAAAAAAATGACACTTTTTCGATTTGTGGAGAAGCCGTGTGTCGCGTTTATTATCATGGCATAGAAAATACATCATTATCTTGTAAAAACACAACGATCTAGTACTTTATTTACAATCGCGCGGTAATAACGTTGACATGTGAATAGATTGCGAATTCGTATCGCAATTGGAAAGTGGTGATAAATGGCGAAAATTATAGTGCATTTGTGTGTTCTGTGATAGTGGATATGGATCGTCGGTGTTCACAATCGGTCCGGACGCTGGTTTTCGACGATTCAGACTCTGATCCGCCGAAAACCGGGCAGAAGAAGGACCTGACTTCTTCAGGAGTCCCATCGTCGTTGAATCAGAGCGCTGAAGGTAAGGAAAACAATAGCGGACGGGATGATATTATGAACGCTATGTGTGTATTTGTTAGCAGATTTGAGCGCGTTTTCGTATTGTTTTCAAGGTTTATCTGTACAGCTGTCAATTTAATTGCGAAGGCGTGAATGAACGGCCGTCGCCCATTGGTTGTGGCGGTGTTTGAGACACATACTAAATATATCGGGTCATTTGATTTTAAATCGCCTACATAAAATTATGCCATTCTAACTCTTGCGAAAGCTCCTATAGTTTGTGTAGGAAGAGAGGAGCCAGGTGGCTGTGTTTGTGATATATTTATGAGTGTAGGTACTTTTGAATGGTTGTTTTAGAATGCTATAAATGATTAGAGCCTGGCCTTTGGCTTGTGATCTTCGTTATTGCCATTTGCAGCCACAACTGACCTTATTAGACTGATACATAAACATATGTGGTTGTGGTCTTGTTGCTAAAATAAGTAAAACAACTTTGAGTGATGGACATGCTCTAAGCATTAGCAGAAACTGGTATCATAGACACATAACTGGTATTCTTAACACATACAAGTGAGATGGTCAGTGTACATATAGTTATGTGTTGAACTGCAGGTATTATGATCTTCAAATGTCTGTGATGTGCTTACATTGTTGTCTTAGTAGACTATATTATTTGTTTCCTTATGTCCAATAAGCATTTCTATTTTGGAAAGATCATAAACATACACTTAAATATAACTTTACCTTGGTATGATAAGTAAAATAAGTAAATGTTTGTCTGGGCTGGTAATTAAACTTTTAAATGTTTTTTCACAAGCTAATGATGTGCCTCATTATTACAATACAATTTTTTAACATATTAAATTACAAATATAATATTTAATTATTAAGATCTGATATATAAAGATTACCTATTTCATTAATAATTAATGAAATAGGTAGTCTTTATATATCAGATCTCGTTTTGATAATGTACAATTTATTGTACATTATCAAAACTCATCATTAACTTAGTGGACCCATATGGGCATGCATAAAGAACACCAAATTGGTGTTTAATTTCATCATATCCATACTAATATTATAAATGGGAAAGTGTGTCTGTCTGTCTGTATGTTAGTCTTTCTTTCACGGCAAAACGGAGCGACAAATTGACATGATTTTGAAGAAGTGGAGATAGTGGAAGGGATGGAGGGTGACATAGGCTACTTTTTGCCCCATTCTAACCCCCCACTTCCCTGAAATGGAGGTCAACGTGGGCGAAGTCGAGGGCACAGCTAGTTTTAAATATTCCTTTGATGTGCAAACACAAATTACTAACTACCTACTACTACTTAACTAGGTACTTAACATGATATGAAGGTACTTAAAGGAAAAAACAAACAAATTTTAATTAACCAATCTTGTTGATTACAGTAGTTGATATGAGTTCACTTCATTTGGTCAAATGACTCGCAGATTAAAAAGTTATAGGTACTTATTTCCTTTTAATTTATATGTCAGGGTACAGATGGGTACCTACATCATCCACTTTACTGTCAAATTTCTGTCCTTAACAGTTAAATACAACAATAACTAAATGTTAACTGGTAGAGAATGCTCCTAGCATTAAGTTCGCCCTTTGTACCATCATCACCAGCCTATTGCAGTCCACTGCTGGACATAGGCCTCTCCAGTTGCTAGCCACTCAGGGCAAACATCTGGAGGATATGCCCATAATCGCCACGCTGGGCAGGCGGGTTGGCATTCACAGGATGTTAGCTCCTCGCTCCGGTGACGCTGCTGCCCGTCATCAGCCTGTGGTATTTAGCTACGCCTTCAATTGTGATTATACTGCCACCAGTTGGATGCCACTTTTGTACCATTTTGTGCAATAAATTTTAAATAAATAACTCTTCTATTGTGTCTGGAACATCAGCATTATGAAGTGCTAAATTGACATAGATTAGTAAAAATTAGTCCATACTATCATATATTACTTATCTAAAACAATCATTAAAGATTATAAGTAAATATTATGAGGTCATAATATAGGTTATTCATAGAAATTTGTGTTATTGAAATTATCACATCATTATTACATGTTAATTGATAAAATAGCTATTTCATTTCAAAGAAATGCATTGATAAGTCATTCTTCTGTGTAAATATCTGATGAATATGGCAGATATGAAATACTCACACTTTGCATTAGTCGATTGACTATTTTGTTAGGACCAAACCTGTGTATTTCAAGCTTTCAACAAACAAGCTTATTGTTCATATCTCTACAACATCATCATCAACCTATTGCAGTCCACTGCTGGACATAGGCCTCTCTAGTTGTTCGCCACACTGGATAGGCGGGTAGGCGATCGCAGGGCGTAGCTTCTCGCTCCTGTGACACTGCTGCATCGGTCTGTGGCATTAAGCTTTGCCTTCAATGGTGATGGTTATACCCCCACCCATTGGTTGCCAGCGTCTCGTTTGTTATTCGGCAGGCTGCACCACGGCTTGGAGTGAAAAGATGATAGGCCGCTCCCTTACATCCCATTTCTCTATGTTGTACATTATATTTAGCAGACAATTTATTATTATTAGCCTTTCCTCAGATGTAAGCATCTGTTTGCTAATAGTATAGGCCTCCTCCAACTCTTTCCATGCTTTTCTATCAGTGGCCAGTCTGGTCAAAGTTGCTCCTGCAACTTTCCTTATATTGTCCACCCATCTCCTGTGTGGACGACCCCGTTAGCAGACAATGCTATCTCTTAATTGCTACGCCCTTGCAGGATGCCTGTGCATACTATAATTAACACGAGCTTGTTGTTAACCACATGTTTATGGGTTGCTTATTCATATAACAAATACAATGATGCCTAATATAGCACCACACATCACCACCTGTCCCCCAGAGGCAGGTGTTGTACTCAAGAGATTCTCATCACAAAAAAGGGTACATGAGCTCATCTCAACATTCCATTGGCACACTCTTCTGCCGTAAGACCGTTGACAATGGTTGGCCTTCAGACCAAACTCTTAGAACTTTATAGTGTGTTGCAAATATAAATGAGCCTCTGGTATAAAGTATTACGGTCTAAGGCACTGCATTTCTTTGACACCCTTTACATCAATAGTTGAGCTGGTAGATGGCTATGTCACCGGAAAATAACAAGAATCGTAAGTTGATAAATTTCCTAGGTGGTTGATTAACTTCCGGAAAATAATAAACGGCAGTTGAAATGTATTATTTAACGTATGTATTTGAGTAAATTGATCATTATACGGGGTCTTGCCGTAAAATCATCTGACGAAAGTGAGGTGAACGTTGATTGGTTCAATGGCTCACGTGGCGTTATCCCGGCAACCAATCAGGGAACAGTGTATTAATTTACGGGCAATAGTGCACCGTTAAATAGTACATTGAGCAACGATTGGCCCATTTGAGGACAATTTTACTTGTGTCTAAGTCGTAAAATATTAAATGACTGTCAGGCTACCGTAAAATGATGAACTAACTGAAATCCATTGCGTTAAATAATACATTTCAACTACCGCTTGTTATATTCCGAAAGTTAATCAACTACCTAGGAAATTGATCAACTTACGATTCTTGCTATTTTCCGGTGACAGCTATATCACCTCATAAATGTAAGGAACACCAACACCTTTACTCTGGCATCCCTACTAATATTATAAATGCGAAAGCAACTCTGTCTGTCTGTCTGTTACGCTTTCCCACAGACATTTGGCACAGACAATCTTTAGACCCTGAGAAAGGACTTAGGCTACTTTTTATTGCGAAAAGAGGGATGAAGAAACACTTCTGTGACACACCTACATGAACGCGGCCGAAGCCGCGGGCACAGCTAGTATTGAATAAATGTTTTTCTATTGTTTGTTTAATTGATTACTTTATCAATGTAGAGTGTAGACGTGGGGTCTGTGCCCTCGATGGAACATTGTAAAGACATTGTTGTTTGCTTTTTTTTATCGTATGTATAAAAATACCTACTTGGAATGAATTGAAAACAAGCTATTGTTTTCTTTTACGTAGATCGTATTTATTGATCTTTTAACTTATTGGCTTTTTATTTTTATAACTCATCAATAAAATAAAATGTTTGATAGATATTTTATAAATTGTCAATGTTGCATATTCCTGTGTACATTTTTCTCTGTAGTAGGGTTTCCTAATGTTACTTAGAATTGCTATGAACAGTCAGTAGAGAGTAGAGTTTAACAAAAGTTGGAAAGCAAACAAAAGTTGTAGTTGGATCTGAAAAAAACTTGAAATCTGTAGTGAGAAAAATGTTATAGGTCTAAGCTAAAAACAAGTAGTCAAGTACAAAAGTAATAAATAAAACAATAAAAATAAAATACATACCTAGTTTATTTCTGCAAATAGATTCACTAGCATACTTAAATCCATGTCATACTTTTTTCCCTACCTATAGATAAAAATCCCTCTATGGGTCGGAAAATGGATTCTCACAGAGAAATACCCGTAGGTATGTTTATGCTCTTTTTAGCGCAACAAGTTACTTACCTTTATCAAGTAAGAATATTTGTTTTGTAAACCTGTTTGTTTTGATTTGTTCCTATCCTCTCCGCTTCTTAAATAGCCCACTATCTCCCACTTCTGTCTGCCAAAACATTGTGTTGTAAAAAACAAATAGTAGTACAATTCTCAAGAAAGAATTGTATGGAGTCCAAAGTGTGTAATTTATATAGGGTATTATACTTGCCATTCGTTAATTACCGAATACAGGAAATAGGGCAAGTCAACAGCCGACCCCAGGCGTGCCCTTTTAGGAATAATTTCCCTAGACATTTGTCATCATATCCAAGTGTACATATAGGTGACCACAACACTGGGCGATAACATAAAGTTTAATATAGTACCTCGTTCGTCATCGACTTGTGGTATTTAGCTACGCTTTCAATCCTGATGGTTATGTCGTAGACTGATCTTTGAACTGAGCCGATCGTGATAGGCCTGGGCACATCGCGATATGCTGGCATATTGTCCTCTACCTAAAGGTTGTCTGAAAGAGATCGCTGCAACTGAACGTTGCCGCCCAACTGTTATGTTGGGCATATCATGAAATAAATCACGATATGCCGGCATATCACGATCGGCCCAGTTCGACAATCAGCTTTACCGCCACCAGTCAGTTGCCAGAACCTTGTTATTTGGCAGGATGTACCACGGGTTCCTTCGTGCCCCGAGTGGTGAGTGCGGGGGCGCGATCCACTCATAGGGGCGTAACGGTGTGGTGGGTCCGTGGGTACAGCCACACCGTTGCACGAAGTCTGCCCGGAGAGCACCGTATTGCTCCCCGGAAACCGGAGTATTTGCCCTCCCCGGACCAGGAGTGCCGGCCGCTTGTCATCTGCGGCTGGCCAGGGCATGCAGGGATGCGGCCGTATGCTTCGGCGTTACCCGTGTCCCTGCAACTTGCTGCCCACTGGCGACACAGGGGGGTTTAGTGGGTATACCCTCCCATTTCGGGAGGTCTGAGTCCCACACACCATGTCACCTCCCCCCGGAGGTGCCATGACGGAGCCTAATGCATTCCCCTCTGAAAAAAAAGGATGTACCACGGGCAAGAGAGTGTGGCTTGGAGTGAAATGATGATAGGTCGCTCCCTTACATCCCTAACCATTAGCCTGGTTTTAGCTCCTTAAAATCCCGCGTGTTCACGCGGAGGGGTCGGCACGTGTCGTGTTGCGCGACGCGAGCCGTCGAAAACAAACAAACGGCGGAAACCTTTCAGGTTGTATTGTATTCAATCGACCTACTCGTAATAACTTATATAAGGTACCTTTGAGAAACATTTTAGTTCGTATGGATTTAGAATAGGACCCCATTTCATGCCATGGGTGTCGTAAAAGACGACTAAGGGAATATCAGAACCGGGCAGTGTACTGGGTACAAATATAACCTACTGCGGTTAGCCGTCTACCGAGCGTTGTGACTACTTAAGGCAAATCCCCCCAAATGAGAATTATCATTGGATGATGCCTAGGGATCTTCAAGAAGCGAGCCTACAGATTTCTCAAGGGCCGGTAACGCACCGTTGCGGTGTCTATGGACTGAAGTGATCACTTACCATCAGGTGACCTTCAGATCCGATTGCCCCTCTGTCATAAAAAAAGTTGACGTTTGCAGGCTATGCAAGGCATGATAAAGAAACATTTCTTTTTCATTCATTCAAGTATGCAGATGTTCATGGACAAGCAAGTATTTGTAAACAATACCTACGCCAGACGTTTTAAACTATACCTACCTAACCTACATAACAGCGAAGGTGCCTGTTGCCAGCTTGCAAGGCTCTTTTTTTCTATAAAACCTAAAAGTGATGAGACAAGTAAAAGGGATGTAAGGGAGCGGCCTTTCATCATTGGGATGTAAGGGAGCGGCCTTTCATCATTTCGCTCCAAGCCAACCTCACCTGCCCGTGGTGCATCCTGCCGAACAGCAAACGAGGCGCTGGCAACCGACTGATGGCGGTATAACCATCACAATTATAGGCGTAGCTAAATACCACAGGCCGATGACGGGCAGCAGCGTCACCGAAGCTAGAAGCTACGTCCTTCGATCGCCAACCCGCCTGCCCAGCGTGGCGATTATGGGCATATCCACCAGATGTTTGCCCTGAGTGGCGAGCAACTGGAGAGGCCTATGTCCAGCAGTGGACTGCAATGGGCTGGTGATGATGATGATGGTGATGAGACAAGTGAAAATCACAACCAAAAGTGTATGGTGCTACCTCTAAAACAAGTTATTTTGCCAAATATTCGCCCTTAACCCTTCCTGCGCTAATTAATCCGTATCGCGTTTGACTCTTTAATTTCCTACCCCACGTCTTCCGCCATAAGTTATTATTTATTAACATAACACAAATGTTTTGCAATAAACTCGTTTCCATAAGCACTAAAAATGAAATTTTGGGTGTGCTCGTAAATAATATAAATTTTAATGCAGCCATGAGTATTTTATTGGTCATTTGACCGCGTTATCGAGAAAAGCTTATTAGCTTAAACCGTTTAGTCGCAGAATTAATGTTCAATTTTCATTGTAACATAATCTGTGACTGAGTGAAAAGTGCCAGGAGCTAATATATACGGAGGAAGTCGTACTTACCTAATGTTGGTTAAGATATATATATATTTTTATTTATGAGAGGTAGGGCGTAGCGAATCTTCGCTCGAATTGAGCCGCCCGTCCGGGGAAGGACCTCCACCCTATAGAATACCGCATCCAAATGACCTCCGGATCGTTTGTCTGCCGGTGAGTAGGGTTTCCGGAGCTCGTGGGAGGTTAGGGTTGGGGCCGGCAGTAGCAACTGACAGGTAACTGACCAGTCACCTTGCTTGTTGTCACAGCGACTCGGGCTTCTCTTTCGCTTTCCATCAGGCGTAGAGTAGCCAATATGTCAAGCTACTATAGAAAAAAAAAGCCAGACGGATAAACCGGTTGCTAAGCTGAAACCACAAAATGAAGTTACGCCGCTTAATGCTCTCTTGCGCTTTCCTCTTGTTATGCGATTAACACGTACCATTATGATAACCTAACTATGCCAAGTCTCGCGCCCAATTGTATAATTGCTTGGAAACTGGGTTGTCATAGAAAAGGCTGTCACGCCTACTGTCTTTCCATAATTACTTTTCTTTCAATAGCTTTAAGGTTTACTTTCGCGTACACTTGGTGTAATGTTCCCATGCTTCGTATAAGGCGTGGAAATAAGTTTGTAATGTTTTTTTTTTCATCCGATTCGCGTCTGTCCAAACACCTACAGTTACTTTTTAATGATGCTTTGATAGCCGTTATTGTTTGAGCCGGCCGATTTTTTTGCGAGTAGGACCGTGTTCTACTATTGTTGAACGCTTTTTCTTTTGATAGGTATGTACGGAAGAGTCGATTTAAGCAGTTGTGTTAAAGCAATTCAGTATCTTATCGGCTTCATCATTATCGCAGTCCACTGCTGGACATAGGCCTCTCCACTTTGGGCCAACACAATTTGTCAGTAGTAAAAAAATAATTGTGGGTAACTTGTATGGCCATTTGTATACAGGTTTCATATCTTAGTTGCCATAAATTATTTAATTTTCGTTAATTATCATACGTGTATTAATGTAGGTATATATGTCACTGTCATTTCATTTGACATGTATACCTCTAAGTAACTGTCAAAATACAATTGCTTTGTCTTTGTAATGTATGGAATTTGCAATTTATTGGCTGTCGCTTTTATTATTTATTGTCACAATGACGTCTCGAATTTCATTTGTCAATAGTAAGAATAACAATGAGCTTTTATTTGAATTAAAAATCTTATAATTCTTGTGCGAATTTTGAACAAACAAGTTTTTATGACATTCCATTAGTCCTCTAATGAGATAACCCAAGAATAACCCAAGACATGCCACGCTGGGCCACACAGCGCCACCTGGCCCCAAACTAAGCCGAAGCTTGTACTATATGGGTTCTAGACAACTGATAAACTTACTTAGATACTTATTTTTTTGTAAATAAATACATATTATACATAGAAAACACCCAGACCAATACAAACAGACATGTTCATGAACACAAATGTTTGTACTGTGCGGGGATCGAACCCACGACCCTTGGCTCAGAGGGCAGAGGTCACTACCAAATGAGCCACCGAGCCTGTCAAAGATATTTTTATTTATCTACTAATATTGCGAATTTGATGAACGTACTAATTTCGATGAATTTATTTTGATGTGCCCCGCTATCACAATCCTAGTAGTGTCCTTATGAGATTGGCTAGGCTTTAGTGAAGTATTTTTAGGTATTACCATATTTTTTTATTGTTGCGAAGTGGCTTCCCGTCGTCTCGATAGAAAGTGAAAGAGAAGTCCAAGTAATGGAAACGGACAAGGAACCTCATCAAAACATTGCCTATAGTATACCAATACCTTTCAGTTGCCACAGTTATACCGGCTAGTGAGATACCTAGTTCTGGCTAAACTGATCCTGCAACGCAACCTTTGTCACTTCAGTGGTCTTTCACTGAATGGACGAGTGTACCAGCCAGTCAAGTAACCCTGCCATTGGCTGAGAAGCTGAAATCGCAAGAAGTCCTTTCGTAATGCCACGTTTACACGCTCGCGTTCAATACGACATTCAACGGGCACAAACACAAGCACAAGCATGTGAACGGGCTGTTCGACTGTTTGAATGTGCACGTGCGTGCGCAGTGTGTAGGGCAGGGCTGCTCGCCGAGCTGCTTGCCGGGCTGCTTGCCGGGCTGCGTGGCACGCGTGTAAACCTAGCATAAAGTCGGCTTTTACACATACCTACACAAACTTTCTATGGCTTATTCTTTCTTCATATTCTTCTTTCGTAAATTTTTACAAACCCATGATCATTTCATGAATCCTTAAGATTAAATACCAACATAGCAAATCTCAGAGCCTTAATTCCTAGCCTATTGTCTAGGTTTTAAACAGGGTATGTGCATATGCTCTAATTACTGAACTAGTCTAGACTTTAGGCACGCTGCTATTGTTTGTCGCTTTGTCATTCAAACCGGTTGTTGAAAGGACTTACTTTAAATTACATAGGCTAGATTTGGGATGCTATTGTGTTATGGTACTGGTGTTTTGCTATAGGCAGTGCTTAGACAGTATCAAATGGCAACGATAGACACTGGCCTTTAAACGAATTGAGCCGCCCGTCCGGGGAAGGACCTCCACTATAGAATACCACAGCCAAATGACCTCCTGGTCGTGTTTCTGCCGGTGGGTAGGGTCTCCGGAGCAGTCCTGAGCGGTCTGGGTCCAGAGCATCCCCGCTATATCAATCAGGTCATAGGGGGCTGTCCCCTACTGCGTCTTCCCTCTCGCGGTAACCACTCGAGAAATTTGCGTACCCATCTATCACCCTTGCGTGTGTATATGTTTATAAATCTTGTAACTAGCTGTGCCCGCGACTTCGTCCGCGTGGAAAACAACCTTTGTAAATTATAGCTGTTACCCACGACTTTGTCCGCGTCATTATATTTTTTACATTTTCCTTTATTTCTTCGCCTCTAATAGTTGCAGCGTGTGATGTTATATAGCCTGAAGCCTTCCTCGATAAATGGTCTATTTAACACAAAAATAATTATTCAATTTGAAATAGTAGTTTCTGAGATTGACGTGTTCAAACAAACAAACTCTTCAGCTTTATAATATTAGTTAGTATAGATTCTATAGATAGATTTTTCTTGCTAGTAGTAAACTCTCAATTTGATCATAATTTGATTCTTTCATCTCCAAATTTCTCAAGTCAACCGAAGCACCTGTCTACCAACGCAACGCGCCAATTATTATGACAATTACAAATTGTATCTGCCACGGACGTGTCGAAATGATAACCAGTTGGGACCTAGATGTTGACAGGTATTGTCATTTTGCAGTAGAGTTAGTTTCGCAACGGCTGTCGGCTTGAAAACGAAAGCCACTCGGCGTGCGCCTTTCCCCAAAACGCGTTTACTATTCAGAGTAGTCTGTTTTGTTTACGTAAAGTGTAGGCGGGGAATGATCTCCAGTCTCCACCCTATCTATAATCTATAGGGTAGAGTTTTTTGAAATCGGCGCAATAGTTTTTGCGTTTATTCATTACAAACAAACATACACACACATACTTCCTATCCTATCCTACTAATAATATAAATGCGAAAGTTTGTTTGGATGGATGTTTGTTCATCTTTCACGCATTAATTACTAAACGGATTTTAATGAAACTTTACAGTAATATAGCTTATACGTTGGATTAACACATACGCTATGTTTTATACGAATATTCACGCGGGCAGAGCCGCGGGCAGCAGCTAGTCGGTAATAAACCTCGGATTAGTCCTTTGGGCCGATCCTCAATGATCATTTATGGTCAACTCTCTATTCCCATGTCCCATTCTTATGTCTATCTATTAATTGTGTACTTATATCTAATTAAAATTGGACAGACAATTAATTTGCTAACCGCCATTCCGAAAGCAATTACACGACCCAGTAGATTCAGCGTTTATAATGAGGTTTGTCAACATATTATTGTGATGGCGTTCCCAATTAATTTGTTGTTTATCTCAGGGTGGTATTTTCACCATAACTCGGGCTTTAAACATTCGGACTAACTCGGTCGCTCATTGGGCAATAGGCTATTATGGCTAGAAATTGTAATTAGTCCGTCTTTTAGCTTATTCAAAAATAAAAGACACGTGTCTTTTCATTTGTAAATTAGACTAAAAATTACAAAGATTATAGCTTATAGCCCATTAAAATTACGCGTGACGTCAAATTTTGGGAGATTTTTCGCAAATGAGTGACGTCAAAGACTCCCACTCCTACATTTGATGCCTTGTATCTTTGTTATTTTTTGTTTAAATGAAAAAAAGAAAATTATACGTGTCCAATATATTTTTATAATCTAAAATACGGACTAAATATAATGTATTTTTTTGACCCCGGAAATATCCCTATTGCAGACTGTGATAGGCTAATGATGATGATGATACGAGGAACTGTCAAACACCACCAACTACCTTACATGTGGGTCGCTTCTGAGTAATTTCTTAGCAAAAAACCCTTCATTACCAAGGATTCGAATCCGGGACCCCTTGGTCTTTATCGGCATTCGCTTACGAACGAAGCAGACGGTACCTAACTATACTTGTACTTTTCATCTTAAAGTCGTTTAAGGTTAAGTAGGTAATTTAGCGCAGACCAAATTCGATTTCGTTTCTGAAATGTTATAAATGGACTGATTTTCATAACACGAGTGCTTGTTTACAATACTTATTATTAATATTATTTTTATCACAACACTATCAAAGTATGACAGTCGAACAGCATGACATAGACAAATTTCTCTTTGTTTTTGCAGACACTCTTGTCTGTTTGTTTACGTTGAAATGACAGTTGATATCAATATCTTAATAACTGACCTGTTCTCCTTATAAGTACGTTATTATCTGAGTGGGTCATAGGTTCTAAAAACGGGTCGGTCGTCCCCTAGAGGGCGGTGGAGCTTTTCGTGGGGGCGGTAGTGGGTCCGAAGCGAAATTGGGGAGGGATCATGCATTACAGTAAAGAGGACGATAGCGGCATGCGGAAGTGTGACCCAGGGTGGAATGTCTTGGGATGTTTATTTATTTACTTATTATTTGATAGTGATACTTATCATTGAAACAAATCGTCTGGAATATTTTTAATGCCAAGCGTCAGCTGCAGAAGGCTAAACCTAAAACAGTGTACAATTACACATATAACACTCTTGGGCAGCTGTTTTGCGTGTCCTGCGGAGAACTTTTAATACAAAGTTTGGGCTGGCCAGCTATATCCGGTCTCATCAGCGGACATCTTGACGGATTCGTAAAGTTCGCCGTCGACAGATACGTCGTGGAGGACATCATCATTTGATGGATGGATAGTGTCGTCCATATGAGGATGTTGATGTTTTTTTTATACTAATTATGATCTTGCGTGTCTGTATAATTTTCTAGAAGCATCGTTTAAGGAGTTTTTGTCTGATAATTACCGATTTCATTCTTTGCACCTTTTTACATGGTATGACTAGGTATCCGCAATTTCGGTTGCATAGAAATTTCAATCGGATTTTACTAATTACCAATTAATGTTAATTACGGTAATTGGCTTGTTGTTAAAATTACGAGGCTGGTGGTGTGTTGTGCAGTGTGTTCTTATCAACATTTTCCGTTGCAGACATACTGTATGTACTACTGTATTTATTACAAATGGGAGCGGCCTATCACAAGCCAACCTCACCTGGCAGTGGTGCATCCTACCGAATAACAAACGAGGCGCTGGCAACCGACTGGTGGCGGTATAACCACCAGAATTGTAGGCGTAGCTAAATACCACAGACCGATGACGGGCAGCAGCGTCACCGAAGCGAGAAGCCACGCCCTGCGATCGCCAACCAAAGTCAAAGTCAAAATACCTTTATTCACATAAACTTAAAATAAGCACTTATGAATCGAACCTGCCTGCTCAGCGTGGCGATTATGGGTATCTCCTCCAGATGTTTGCCCTAAGTGGCGATAACTGGAGAGGCCTGTGTCCAGCAGTGGACTGCAATAGGCTGATGATGATGTATTACATACATGGTAGTATAGTATTGTTTTTCATCGTTATCACCAACACGGTCGCGTACACAAGTGAATAGGTGTCGAGTGCATCCTACTTGTGTTATCAGTGCGGTATCATTGGTCTGATTTATTGAATTAGGGATGTCCACACTTTGATGTACATAAGGAAAACAAAATTAAATGTCAATCGTGAAAATCAGGTTTTTTTATAATAGCTCTACATAATGGCTTCCCTATGCCTGATGGAAAGCGAAAGAGAAGCCCAAGTCGCTGTGAATGGGCAAGTAAATGGTCAGTTACCTGTCAGTTGCCCCCGCCCATCGCGCCATGCCGGTGTAACACTAACCGCTCACGAGCACCCGAAACCCTATTCAGCGGCAGAAACACGACCCGGAGGTCATTTGGCTGCGGTATTCTATAGGGTGGAAGTCCTTCCCCAGACGGGCAGATTCGCTATGCTCAATCTCATTATTAGAACCATGAGAATGTACGGGGATGGCTCCCGATCCGGCTCGAAGGACCATAGTGATCGGCTAAAGATGTCTTGGTCGCAGCGGGGGAAATGAGACCCAACACAGACGGTTGATATCTGTTTATTGGTAATGATCATCATCATCAGCCAGTGTCAGTCCACTGCTGGACATGGGCCTATGGTAATGAATCCATGATATTTTTACTTAGTTTATTGTACACACACTTACGTGGCTTATCGGCTCATTAATACTGTCTCTTTACAACTCATAATTGCTTTTTGTACTAATAGTGTATTGCCTCAATGTCTACACCAAACCTCAATAAAATAGGAAAATTACCAAGATAAACATATCCGTAATTCAGTGGCGGAATATAAGCTGTTTATCTTATTATTACCCAGATTTGCGATATACCAAGACCTTATCTTGGGCCTAATCTAATGACCTAATCTAATGATACCGCGAGACTGCGTACAGAGGCCACGTGATGGCCACAGGGGGGATTAATGAAATCTATGTGGCTATGACATGTGTATGGTGTATATCATATAAGCCTCCATATCACCACCAAAATCGAGAACGATTGGGGTTAACGAGTTCAGGAGTGGATACCGTTTCTCTGCAACCGTAGTGTAGGACGCCCTCAGGCCAGGTGGAGTGACGATTCCACTCATAGGGTCGTAACGGTGTAGTGGGTGCAGCCACACCGTTGCACGAGGTTCGCCCGGGGAGCACTCTATTGCTCCTTGGATCCGGGGTTAGGGGTATTTGCCCTCCCCGGACCAGGAGAGCAGGCCACTTATCACCTGCGGCTGGCCAGGGCAGGCAGGGATGTGGCCGTATGCTTCGGCGCTACCCGTATCCCTGTAACTTGCTGCCCACTGGCGACACAGGGGGGGTTAAGTGGGTATGCCTTCCCATTTTGGGAGGTGCGAGTCCCACACCGGAAGCGGCATGAAGGTGCCTAATGCATTCCCCTCTAGAAAAAAAAGGTGGAGTGACGATCCGTACAAGATAGCTGGCAAGTGCTGGGTTCGAGAAACCCAAGATCGATCAAGGTAGCGAACATTGGGAGAGGCCTATATCCAGCAGTGGATTGCGATAAACTGATAAGTTGAACTCAAACTACAGTTATTCGCTTTGGGCAAAAAGAAATAATCTAGAGGTAAATCTTAACCCATACATAATCGCCATTTTAGGCAGGCGGATTCGCGATCCCAGTGCGTAGCTCCTCGCTCCGGTGACGCTGCTGCCCGTCATCGGCCTGTGGCATTTAGTTGCCTTTAATCGTGATGGTTATACCGCCACCGAGTCAGTTGCCAGAGCCTCGTTTGTTATTCGGCAGGATGCACCACGGGCAGGTGAGGGGTGGCTTGGAGTGAAAAGATAAGGTCGCGCTCCCTTACATCCCCAAACGAATTTCCAATCATCAATTCGAGACTATATAAAGTATTTAGTTTATTAAACGGCCTCACCTTGGAGTCACCTTAACGGACAAATGACAAAACGCATAATGAAATTATTAATTAAAAATATAGACGACAGTTAAAGTCATCGGGTTGTATCGGATCGTATGTCACGCTGATCTATCGATCATGGGCCATGGCGGTTGGTACAAGCTCGCCTTGAAGGGCGACACACGGTATGGTAGGGTTGCCGTTTAAAGAGCTTTTATTTATTTACTAGCTGTGCCAGCGGTGTCGCACGAGTGGATATCGGGTTTCAAAATAAATAATAACCCAAGACATGCCACGCTGGGCCACACAGCGCCATCTAGCCCGAAACTAAGCCGAAGCTTGTACTATGGGTACTAGACAACTGATAAACTTACTTAGATACATTTTTTTTTGTAAATAAATACTTATTATACATAGAAAACACCCAGACCAATACAAACAGACATGTTCGTGCACACAAATGTTTGTAATGTGTGGGGATCGAACCCACGACCCTTGGCTCAGAAGGCAGAGGTCACTACCAATTGAGCCACCGAGCCAGTCGACAATAACGGACTTCCAAAAAATGGTACCTAATTTTAAGTTAGACCTCTAGCAATTACATTGACATTGGTGAAAACTGCATTGAATTCCATGCAGTAGTATTCGCGTGATGCGCGTTCAAACATACAGATAAGTAATTCTCCCGTTTTCCCAACACTTCCTTTTACTGCTCTGCTCCTATTGATTGTAGCGTAATGAAAAGTGTACTATACTGTAACCTACCCAGGAGTATGAAAAATTATTGTACCAAGTTTTGTTACAATCCGTTGAGTAGTTTTTGTTTTTATACAGACAGACAAAAATTTTGCTGATTACATTTTTGGCATTAGTATCGATCTCTAATCATCCCCTGATAGTTATTTTGAAAATATATTTAATGTACAGAATTGGGGCCGATCGAAGTGGCGAGCAGGCCTATGTCCAGAACTGGGCTGATGATAATGATGATGATGTACAGAATTGACCTCTCTACAGATCTTCTCGACAGTCGATTCTCTTATTATAAGTATAGATTTATTGGTTCCCCAACTTTTCCCTAGCTATAAGGGACTCGCAATTGTATCTATTGGGTAGTTTGTCTTATTGATTTGTTGATCGTGACATTTCTGTTACATTCGCGTTATCATAATTAATATAATACCATGATACCTTGTTACCAATAATAGATAAATCCACGCTTAATTACTGCATGTGGTATCAAAGAATATCCACCAAGTGATAAAGGAAGTAATGCCATAATACCAAGCTAATTGGGGTCATTATAGAATGATGTCGTTAACGACTTGTTGGGAATAAAAAGCGTCTGTCCTGTTATCGTAAAACATTTGTGTTATCTTAGCAATTAGTACACTGATACACTGGTGCATATCAGAAATGCAATGACTTGTTTGTTCAGATAATTATGATTGGATATAAATTAATATCTTCTTGGTCTAATGCCGCCTGAGGACCAAGAGATCTCGGTTTCGAATTATTTATGGTAAGGGAGCGACCTACCATCTTTTAGCTCCAAGCCACCCTCACCTACCCATAGTGTATCCTGCTGAATAACAGACGAGGATCTGGCTACCGACTGATGGCGGTATAACCATCACGATTGAAAGCGTAGCTTAATACCACAGGCCGAAGACGGGCAGCAGCGTCACCGGAACGCCTGCCCAGCGTGGCGATTATGGGTAAAGGTGGCGAACAACTGGAGAGGCCTATTCCATCAGTGGACTGAGGTAGACTGGTGTTGTTGCTGATAAAAAAGTTTAGTCACTAGAACCACTTCAATTGCGAAGAAAGGTTGCGTGCGTTGCCAGTACATGTGTTTTCCTCCTTTCTTTGATAACTACTGCCCTTGTGATTTTAAATTGTATTTCACTTAATTTTTAAATGCAAATATCAGTATAAAGAAATATTTTTAATTGATTAATTCCCTAAATGTATTGCTTAGCAACTTATATCTAAAGACCGTGAACTCTCAAATGTCTACCGAATCAGCTGCATAATCTGTATCAATTAATTAGATATTGTTATGGTCTTGCGCGGCCCAATTTGGGTCCAAGGTCGGCACTCAAGGTCTGCGCTGATACTCGTTACAGATAGACTGTAAACGTTTTGACAGTTCGTGTCTGTACTGTCATAGAAAGGTAGTAATAATAAGGGTGTGTGCTGTCATATAAAGGTAGGAGAGTGAGAGACCGGGTACAAAAGTAACGGCGCGGGTCGAAAGTAACAAATGCCCTATTCAGTCCTGTGTCCTGATTATCACCTGAAGGCGGCAAAGCGACCTTTCGCCCATTTGACTGGCTCGGTGGCTCAATTGGTAGTGACCCCTGCCTTCTGAACCAAGGTCGTGGGTTCGATTCCCACCCGGGACAAGCATTCGTGTGATGAACACTTGTGTTTGTACCGCGTCTGGGTGTTTATATTTGTATTTAAGTATTTATTTGTGGTACCTTTGTTGTTCTGATACCCATAACACAAGTGCTTAAGCTACTTACTTTGGGATTAGAGCAATGTATGTGGTGTTGTCTGATATTTATTTTATTTATATTGGATAAATCTAGAGAGCATTTGTTACTTTCGACCCGCGTGCCGTTACTTTTGTACCCGGTCTCCCCTATAAAAGTGTGCACGTACCTATCCCATTATAAAGGTAATCTAATAAGAGTTTGTACTGACAGTAGAAAGGCAGTCTGTGGGCTAGTTTCATTACTTGGTTAGTTTGAGTTTTTCGGTTGCTCATGCGTCGACGGATAAAGAATACAAATCTTCGTCCATTCTCTTCCCGTAGGTGTCGTAAAACTAATTGACTATGTACATCGATATTTCAGTTATCGATTCTCGATACGTTCATCAATATTCAAAAATACACGATTGTGCGAGCATATCCGGGCTTAGATAGTGTTGTGACGTTGTAGGCGCGCCCTCAATTTTTTATGGATACTTCACACTTCAGTCACAGTTAATGAGTATAACAGTAAAACAATAGAGTATTTGACTGTTTGATTTTGCATGTTCCTTCATAGTTACCACGAAGGATATCAAAATATGACTTATTTTGAAAAATCGCTCTCATGTCGCCTCACTCGCAATTGGCCTTTTTGTATAAAGCGTTTTTGGATACGTCTGCGTTGTGATATTGTGACACACACGTTATTGTGATTTTGGAATTTTGATAACTCGGAGACAATGCTAATGAACTAATTACTTGTTGGTTTTCGTACCAATTCAATTATTCATCCTTATCATCTTTATAGTTGGAAGTCTTCCGGGTATTACGCGCAATTTTCTGCCACTAGCGACGGTTCTTTGGAATCTGCTTCCAGCTGCGACTTATCCGTAGGGATACGACTTAGGCACTCACTATCGTTGGATCTACAGGCCAGTCTGTCTTCTCTTAAAAGAAACTGCTTTACAGTTAGGTATGGCGAGCCATCATGTAATAAATTACGGAGATGTCTCACTGTAGTCTATTTTACTGTGGCTGATTGATCGAAAAGTACCCGTTTACGAGTAATGGGGTCGTGACAACTTTCATCCGACGTCTTCACTTCCTTTTGTCCCCCTTCTTTATTAGAGCGAGATAAGGTTTAAAGTCGAGTGTCAACGTTTGTGTGTTTTAGCAAGTAATCAAATGGATCTTGTATTTTTACATAATGATAGAGATTTAGTATTATATGTGTTTATTGTATGTCGAATGAATTAGTTAGTTAGTGATAAGGGTTCTTTAAAGGTTGTATCAATCAGCCTTTTCTTCTAAGATGAGTCCCCTAAATAATTACATAGTGGCCAGTCTTCAACCCCATCTCATCCCGCGGGTGTCGTAGAATACTATAGTAATATCAGGAAACGGGCAGCAGCGTTTACCTGGGTACAAATAAAACCTACTGCGGTCGCCAACCTGCCTGCCAAGAGTGGTGACTACGGCATACAAACGACAATTGTTATTGGGCGAGGCCTATGTCCAGCAGTGGACTGATACGGACTGATGATGATGATGATGAGGCCTATGTCCAGCAGTTTGCAGACTGATGATGATGTTGTATTGTACACAAGTGTACACTTACCACATTCTCCTACCAAATCGTCTCGTCTCCTTGGAAGATGTCCACAGAAAGTCGGTCAAGTGACTATTCAACGACCATTAAACCAACTGCACTACTAATTCCAGCGGCATCGATTATCTTATCCGATAATCGATCGAGTCGCGGACATCGATCCGCCGTGGAGCGGACCAAAACAAATTGCGTAACTCGTTAGCCGTTACGCAAATGACGACATTGAAACTGCTGCCAGCCATTAGGGTCACACTTGGGCTGATGACAGTAGAGCGTGTGCGCGGGCGCAGTGGGAAATGTAGCGACGTTTTGGGCTAGTTTCGGAATCTTAACTAATATTATAAAGCTGAAGAGTTTGTTTGTTTGAACGCGCTAATCTCAGGAACTACTGGTCCGAATTGAAAAATTCTTTTTGTGTTGAATAGACCATTTATCGAGGAATGCTTTAGGCTATATAACGCTGCAACTATTAGGAGCGAAGAAATAATGGAAAATGTAAAAAATAAACGGGGGAAAAAATAACTATTCCGCGCGGACGAAGTCGCGAGCACAGCTAGTTATTAATATACTAGCTGTGCCCCTGCGGCTTTGCCCGCGTTTAACCCCTCTTTTACCGCTTTAGCGGGTGAATTTCGAAAAATCCCATCTTAGCGGGCGCCTTCGTCATAAATGTAACCTACATGCAAAATTTCGTTGGATTCGCTTCGGTTTCGGCTCTGCGTTGCTCGTTCAGTCAGGACATGTTCTTTTATATATATATATAGGCTTCTGTGTGTCCTGTGAAAACTGATACAAGTTGATTTGCTTATAGTACGGGATCCTATACTATAAGCAAATTAACTCACATATCACTTTTCACAGGACACACAGATTTGATTGATTAGCTGCCGACTAGCTAGCTGGCTCAACTGTCTCCCAACGGAGAGACCCCTGCTTTGTCTTGATCTTTAGTTATTTCATTGATATACGTCGCAATCTTTTTTTTATAGTAGCTCGACATAATGGTTTCCCTACGCCTGATGGAAAGCGAAAGAAAGTCAAAGTCGCTGTGACAACGGGCAAATGACTGGATAAGACAGCTGAAGAATTTGTACGAAAGTTGTGTCCTTATTTAGAATAATACCGATTTTGGGAAAAGTATATGTACTATAAATCAATTTATATAATTTTTTGATTTATTTTCATTAGGAGACGTTGCTCATTTTAAACATTGCTAATTACACACGATTTAGATTATAAGTTTGTAACACACGATATGTATTTGAAATTAGTTTTAGTAAGGAACTTCAGTTATTTGATTGAAAGCCGTCATTTGTACTGTGGCGTCTCTTATACAGCTGGATCGGGCAATGAGACTTAATTGAAGTGAACTGGTGACGGTTGACAAATGATGTATGAATTTAGAGACTTGATCTAATTATGCGTTTTTTTTTATAGTAGCATAGCGTTAGCGGCCTCCTTGTCGCCTTAATTACCCTAATCACCGGCTCACCGGCAGAAACACGACCCTGAGGCCATTTAGCGGCGGTAGATTCTCTTTCGCTTTCCATCAGGTAAGAGAAGTACCTCCCGGGGAAGTACCTCTTCCCTATAGAACATCGCGCAGCCAATTGGCCTCAGGGTCGTTGCGTTTTGATGCTGAAAACAGTATTTTGCATACTTTATTTTTGTTAAATAGTAAATAGTAGTAAATAGTAGAATTTAGTGAACAACAATGTAAATACTTATATAACAGTATAGTTGGCAACCCTAATAGTTGCAAGAGGTCCGCCCGGGGAGCACTCTATTGCTGCCCGGAAGCCGGGGGTAGGGGTATTTGCGCTCCCCGGACCAGGAGTGCCGGCCCCTTGTCATCTGCGGCTGGCCAGGGCATGCAGGAATGTGGCCGTATGCTTCGGCGCTACCCGTGTCCCTGCAACTTGCTGCCCACTGGCGACACAGGGGGGGTTCCCTCTAGTAAAAAAAGGCCTATATTAAGCACTGGTGGTGACACACACGCAGTATTAAACCCAGAGATATTTTGGTATCTTATCTCAAGAGCTATCACCGGCTTTCCGGTCTATAAGTACAACTGCTCACCACACATCAAGTAGGCTGATCCAACGTCAGCATTTCAAGACCACAATTGGTTGCTTATAAGTTACGCAATCGACCACTAATGCATGGCAGACACGCACTTGACCCGGTTCCGACCGTTTAGAACTTTTAGTACTAGTAGTACGAACGTTACAAATGATATATCACGACTGTGTGTACGTTTAGGTTGTAACTGTTTAGGTTTTTATCACGTATCAATTAAGGTTTCGTTAGTAATTCTAGGCCTATTGGGTATCTATCTCTAGTAAAGAAGTGTGGCAAATATAGAAATGAAATGAAATAATGAAATGCCACGTTAGGCCAGGCCACACAGCATCATCTAGCCCCAAACTAAGCCAAGGCTTGTACTGTGGGTACTAGACGACCGATAAACTTACTTAGACATTTGTTTTTGTAAATAAATACATATTTTAAATAGAAAACACCCACTTGATGGGATGGAGTGTAACATAGTTTTACACTCCATCCCATCAACTATCTCCATTTAAAAAATCACGTCAATTCGTCGCTCCGTTTTGCCTTGAAAGAAAGACAAACATACAGACAGAAAACATACAACTCTTTCCCATTTATAATATTAGTATGGATGTTAATGCGTGTGAGAACGCACGAATTTAACTAGAATTTTCCACTATTTATTAACACTGGATGACGATATTTGAAGGCTGTTACTTATGAAATGTAATTCTGTTGCATTTGTGGTCATACAAAGTTTGAACTTAACATAACGCTAATTCATGGCTTCTACGAGAAACGACCGCTAAAAGCCTTAACCCCATCTATATTTCAGCTGATTCATACATACAAAGTAAATATACAGTGATTCATAGCAAGTAAGCGAAGTAAGATAGATTACCTATTGAATAAAAGATGAGTATAACCAATATTGGTGATGTAGCGTGTCTACGCGCAACCTTCGGTGAGATTTGAACGCGGCTTTTTTTTTATAGTGGCTCGAGAAAATGGCTCCCCTACGCCTGATGGAAAGCGAAAGAGAAGCCCAAGTGGCTGTGACAACGGGCAAGTAACTGGTCAGTTACCTGTCAGTTGCCACCGCCAAGCCGGCCCAACCCTAACCTACCACGAGCTCCGGAAACCGTACTCACCGGCCGAAACACGACCCCAGAGGTCATTTGACTGCGGTATTCTATAGGGTGGAGGTCCTTCCCCGGACGGGCGGCTCAATTCGAGCGAAGATTCGCTATGCCCTACCTCTCGTTAAAGGCTCTCAGATGATAGTATATTTATTATGTCCCTTTTTCCCATTTCATCAGTTGCCATTATCCTCCAAAGTTTTCTAGTTTGCTTTGTTTTCTTGGAATCTGTGAATGAGAGAAGAAATACAAATGGATGCTCCGAGGAAACGATAATGGGCCTTTTGTCTTCCGGTTTTACCCGACTGCCCCGGAAGGAGGGTTATAGTTTTCGACAATAATTTATAAATGCATGTGTAATTGTTTGTTTGTTTTAGCTCGTTTCGTTAGATTCGTATTTTCTGTGAGAGTGACGTTGGGTACATATCAAATTAAAAATAATAAAGTCTGTAAAAGACGCAGACGGTGCCAAAATTCCTCCGCATGGCACAGGTCTTAAATTTTTTAGTAAGGCTGGGATCATCAGCTTCCGTAGCTTTGTAAGGTCCTGGACACCACCCGTGAAGAGTTTGACAGAGGCTTTTTTGCGTATTCTCAGCTCGTCTTGAGCCAGAGTACCGCCCTCCCGTTTCTGAGGGCCTGGCGCTTGAGCCCCATATCGTCGTTCCTCCGAACAACGGGAATGAATGCATTTTTCGAGGTCAAACAAAAATGAACGGTATGTAGCAAGTTAAAAAATCAGTAAATTTAAATATGTAATTGGTCATAGAACCTTTATACAACGAAATGCCTTTTAAGGCTAAATGAAAATAATTGCAACCATTTCGAGATTTCCTCGAAGTGAGCTTGGAACATTGCCACGCGAATTACCTAGGCATCCGAATCGGTTTCAGGAAACGCCAGGTCTCTTTGTGCCCGCAGGTTGTAATTAAAACGACGGGATTGTGAAATGCTTTGTTTGTTTTCTTTAATATTACGTGAATCACTCTTTCTGTGTATACAGATCCTTTAGAAGTACAGTTTAGCTTTGATTAATTATTTTCAGCACCAACTTTTATTACTTTTATTTGTTTCTAATAATATGCGTTTGTACCAAATTAATTGTTTTAAGCTTTCATGGTATATTTGTCGCAGCCAAATGGTTAAAATAGCCTTTCAATCAAACAGCTAGCCTTATTCATCAATCGGTATCAGTTCTTACCATTTACCAGTTCTGCTTACTTACTTGCCAGTTGTCGCAGCGACTAGGGCTTCTCTTTCGCTTTCCATCAGGCGAAGGGAAGCCATTATGTCGAGTTACTAAAAAAAAAGTTTTTTAAGGCTCCGGTATTTCAGCATCGGCACTGTTGCCTATTCATTAAAATAATTCTTTGTCTCTGTCTATTCTATTCTTCAAGTTCTAGCCTAGGTATTTAAAATATTTTCTTTATTTATAGCGGTTCGCCGTTAAATTGTAGCGTGCATTATTACTATACCCAACATATATGGTGATATACTACATATTAGAAAATCCGTTAAGCTATGATTCATTGATAAATACATATATGCGTATTTTTCAACCGTCATCGATATTACAAGGATTTCGGTTACACAAAGTTGCAGTTTACCACAGTATAACTATTAAAACTGCGTGAAGGATGATGATGACTGATGTAGGAGTGAATGGGACTAAGACGGCTGATGGGGATGAATGGAAGAAGAGAACATATTGCACCGACCCCAGATAATAAAATGGGAGCAGGTCAGGCTAATATGTTAACGACACACCCGCAATACTGTATTTTTACGGAGTATGACCATATTGTACACGGATATACATAAAATAGAAATGAATTGGTCATTAATTAGTCCCCTTTTCATCAGACGTTCCCAATCCCTCCCAGTTTTTAAGCTTAGGCTTAAATCTCACCTGTCTCTCTAAATTCTATCTCTTTCTCTTCTACCTTATCTTCCTTAATTCATATTCAAATATTATTGTATGTATATGTATAATATATTACCTATTATGTATAATTTATTTAAATATATATATTTATTAATTAATTTATGTATGTCTATGGAATATGTATTACTTGGTATATTTATGTAGACTTATTTTAGGTGTTTATTGAAATAGATAGTTTTGCACTAGATTACCCATCTCTGTTGAATCTGGTTTCCTCTACCTGAAGGTTGTCTGGAAGAGATCGCTACAAGCGATAAGACCGCCTAAATTGTACTTTGTTTTTGTTTGTAATGTGTTTTTTCTGTAATGTCTGTGTTTTTGTGCAATAAAGAGTTTCTATCTATCTATCTAATTAGTCATTGGTAGGTCATTTTGACGTCTATAACACGTCAAACATTCTCGTAACAAATAAATTAAAAGTTACTCATTATGGTTTCCTTATCCTTGTTATTGTACCTATTCTGTAGACTATGCTTATGATGCCTATGTCCAGCAGTGGACGTTTGAAGGCTGATGATGATGATGATGCTGATGATGATGACATGCTTATCATACATCTACGTCGAAAATTATTACTAGTGAATCTATTTGCAGAAATAAACTATTTTATTTTATACGACTTTTTGACTTTTCCGTCGAATAAGTGCAATAGATATTGCACATGAACCTTTACAAGATATGATTTCACATATAGCGGGCAAAGCCGAAGGCTGCAGCTAGTTCGTAAATAAAACTTTGCAAATAAACGTACAAATAATAAATAAACAAATAACACGTAATAAATTTCTAAAATGTAAATCTTGACCTAGATTGTTTCGGATAGCTGATTTAGTATAGCCACAGTATAAATGATGCAGTGAAGATATAAACTTAGACATGCCAAGACATGCCACGCTGGGCCACACAGCGCCATCTAGCCCCAGACTAAGCCGAAGCTTGTACTATGGGTACTAGACAACTGATAAACTTACTTAGATTTTTTTTTGTAAATAAATACATATACATAGAAAACACCCAGACCAATACAAACATCTTAGTAACATCTTTGACAAGGCATAACCTTTATGTCAAAGATGCCTTTTGTGTCTATTTTATATGCTGCTGATGGTTCTAACGAATCCATGGAGCTTTTTAAGATACATAAGCAATGATAATACAAAGGTAAATGGCCTTTGTCAGTCTAAAAACACAGTAGAAGACTTCTTTTAAGAAGACGCGGAAAGCAAACATGCCTTGAAGTACGTAAGCTTTTTCAGGAGTAGTGCTTTTGCGATGAGCCTTAAGACTTCACACCATACGTTTATAGAATTATATTGACGAGGTTCCATTTATATCGCGTCAAAATGTTCGTCATAAGTGCAATAAGCATTAATTCAGTATCACATGGGAAATGCAGCGGAAATAGACTATCTAATACTGATAGGTATATCTATGTACAATCTACATTTCTGTGTAAAGCAATTTGATAAGGCGGCACATTTATCAGGAAAAGCGCGAATGTATACATAAAACAATACGTGCCTTACGGCTTCTATTTGTTCTTGATTCATAGAAATGCTAATGAGTGTTGTGTCGTAGATAAGTGCGTGAAACGGCATTTATGTACGCCGTCGTTGTGTGAACGATGAATATCTCACTCTGGTCGCGTGATTTGAATCATTTACATTTCTCAGAGTTAATATGCTTGACATCAGGTAACATAACAGTCATTTTGTCGTCGAATAAAGGGATTGCCACAATGACTGATTGACTTTTATCACTTGTATCGGCCCAAAAATAAGAGATCTATCGAAGCTATAGGTCTTCTCTTCAGTCGCTCTACACTGGCATCACATCTTAACTAATATTATAAAGCTGAAGAGTTTGTTTGTTTGTTTGAACGCGCTAATCTCAGGAACTACTGGTCCGAATTGAAAAATTCTTTTTGTGTTAAATAGACCATTTATCGAGGAAGGCTTTAGGCTATATAACATCACGCTGCAACTATTAGGAGCGAAGAAATAATGGAAAATATAAAAGAAAACGGGGAAAAAATAACTATTCCACGCGGACGAAGTCGCGAGCACAGCTAGTGTGTTATATTGTGAAAACATGATGTCGGGATACACACTAAACCTATCGGTGTGGTCCGCTACAAGCGCTCTGTTTGAAGGGGGTCGGGATGGCCGTAGGGACTTGACGCAACCCCCTACAGCCCGCAGCTTAGACCCTTTTAGTCGCCCCTTACGTCAGGCAGGGGTACCTCAGTAGTATTCTACGATCTACGCCCCATAACGCAGGGCGTATTGTGAAAAAACCAACTGTACGTACGACTAAAATATCAGTGTTCCAAAACAGACTTACTTTACTGTTAGTAGTCGTACTGTGTCGTTAGTCATTGTAGCGTCGACACCGCTTTTCGCTAAGGTTGCGTAGCGTACTTGGCGATCGAGTAGGCGTTTACGCCAGAAACAGTCAATGGCTTTAGATGCACAAAATTGTACTTTTATCATAATGCATCAAGGTCCACATTTCATTGCATTTGGTTATCACGAGACATCTTGCAAAGTTAGCGGGTTTTGAGCTTTGATGAAATCAGCTTAAGGCTGCATTCTGCTTGCAGGTTGTGCGGCAATGTTAAGTGGATCGTTTATATGCAAACACTAAGTGAGATAGTCAGTTTTGATTGAAAATTATCATGTCTGAGACACCTAATATCAGAGTGGTAGGGCATTGCGGATCTTCGCTCGAAAAGAGCCACCCGTCCGGGAAAGGACCTCCACCCTATAGAATATCGTAGCAAAATGACCTCCGGGTCGTGTTCCTGCCGGTGAGTAGGATTTCCGGAGTTTGTAGGGTGAGCATCGGCAGCTGGGGGTTAGGGTTGGGCCGGCATGGCGGTGGCAACTGGTGACTGACCGGTTATTTGCTGTTGTCTCAGCGACTTGGGCTCCTCTTTCGCTTTCCACCAGGCGTAGGCAAGCCATTATGTCATGCTGCTATATAAAAAAACCCTAATATGTAAGGCTTTTATTTTGGTCCGCGTTTTCTTCGTCGCACAATAAGATAGCGAAATTGACCTTGACAGAATATTTTCCTATCTATTGAAGGTCACGCAGTGCCTCTTATTTGTTATTCCCTCCGGTTTTCTCGCAAAGTAGTTCGAGACAGTTTCTTATCACAACTTTTGTGTACACAACTCGCGAATATGATCTCGGAGAAAGCCGGAGATAAATTGGATTGATAGTAACTAATGTTTTTGTATGGTTTGGTAAGAATACGAGCGTTAAGTGGCAGTTCGGGCGTTTTCATGTAACAGTCTACTACATTTATTACTTCTTCTGAATATGAACTAAAACACCTGACCCTTTATAATTTGCTGAATAGATGAAAGAGTGCGCTTATAACGATAAGACCGCTCAAATACGGATGATGACAAGGTATGAAAATGAAGAAAATAATTAGTCCGTCTCTTAGATAATAAAAAAATATAAGACCCGTATTTTTTGTTTTGTCGAAATAACAAGAAAATACTTAGATATAGCGCATTAAAGTTACGGAGTGGGGGCTAACTACGTCACGTTAGAGTATATTTTGTACTATAACGTGACGTCATGTGACATTTAAAATCAATGTATCTTCGTAAATTTTTGAACAAGAGGCAAAATAAAAAATACGTATCCAATATTTTTCATTAATCTATCTGATGGACATTAAATTATTTTTTAGTCGTCATCCCAATTGTATAACATATTTAGGTATAGGTACTATGTCTATGTAGGGATGTAAGGGACCAGCTTATTATCATTTCGCTCAAAGCCAACCTCACATGTCCGTGGTGCATCCTGCCGAATAACAAACGAGGCGCTGGCAACCGACTGGTGCCGGTATAACCATCACAATTGAAGGCGTAGCTAAAGTTAATACCACAGACCGATGACGGGCAGCAGCGTCACCGGAACGAGAAGCAACGCCCTCCTATCGCCAAGCCTGCTCAACGTGGCAACGTGATTATGGGTATATTCTCCAGATGTTTGCCCTAAGAGGCGAACAACTGGAGAGGCCTATGTCCAGCAGCTGGGTCGAGTCACGGGGCTTGGGGCTGAACTAAGGAACTGACATCAACCCTAAACAATTAAACATGTCTGTTTGTATTGGTCTGGGTGTTTTCTATGTATAATATGTATTTATTTACAAAAAAAATGTATCTAAGTAAGTTTATCAGTTGTCTAGTAACCATAGTACTACAAGCTTCGGCTTAGTTTGGGGCTAGGTGGCGCTGTGTGGCCCAGCGTGGCACATCTTGGGTTAAAAAAAAATACGCGACCAAACTAAGCTATTTTAATTTATTTATAGCTGGCGGTGGACGGTATACTTTAAACGAACATCCACATATTTTGGTACAAATACCTCCAAGAATGACCCAACTAAAATTGCGTGGCGATGTAAGTTTTCTGCCTCACTATAAGTGGAGCGATGCAGTAGCGCTAGCGTCGCTCTTCGAATTTCCGGTAAACGTACAACCTTAGCGGTGATGACTCAGGAGATGGAACTTGTGCTACACTTTACGTGGAAATTACAACCTATAGCGCTTTGGCGTGTAGAGTTAATGTTTTTTTTTTTAGTAGCGACCCGCCCTTCACTTCGGTATTAAAAACACGTGGGGAACATTTATAATTGGTCAGTATTTTTCTACTAGGTAATATATTAAACATGTATAATACATATAAACCTTCCGCTTGAATCACCATCTATTTTTTATAGTAGCTCGACATAAACGCCTGATGGAAAGCTAAAGAGAAGCCCAAGTTGCTGTGACAACGGGCAAGTAACTGGTCAATCACTTGTCAGTTTCCGGAGCTTGTGGGGGGTTAGGGTTGGGCCGGCATGGCGGTGGCAACTGACAGGTAACTGACCAGTTACTTGCCCGTTGTCACAGCGACTTGGGCTTCTCTTTCGCTTTCCATCAGGCGTAGGGAAGCCATTATGTAGAGCCACTATAAAAAAAAACCGATCAGGCAGTTTGTTGGACTGATCAACTCCGTTCAGCGTGACGCGACATGCGACCAGCCGTTTCAGACGTAACCAACGAATGGAATCTCCGCGACCGCACCGTGGTGCAGAAAAACAAATATTTGGAAGCGCGCCGAGACTGCCACGTGTTATTTGTATGCGCGTGCGCCGGCGGTCGCGATAGGGCCCGCGCACACTGGCCACAATTAAATAAATAAAATAAATAACCATGCCAGGAATTTCCTCCCGCGAATTCTGCGTTTGTGGAATGAGGTTTTCTCAGGGGAACACAGTATGGGGCCCTTCAAATCTAAAATAAATAGGTTTTTAAAGGGTCGGCAAAGCGCATGCGATGCCCCTGGTGTTGCAGGCGTTCATGGGCTGCGGTGACCGCATACCATCAGGCGGCCCGGCAGCCATTTTGTCAACCCTAGTAGTACAAAAAAAAGGCCACTATGGGCCACACATCGCCATCTAGCCCCAAACTAAGACGAAGCTTGTACTATGGGTACTAGACAATTGATAAACTTACTTAGAAACTTTTTTTGTAAATAAAAACATGTTAGTCATAGTAAACACCCAGATCAATACAAACAGACATGTTCGTTCATGGACACAAATGGTACTGTGCGGGAATCGAACCCACCACCCTTGGCTCAGATGGCAGAGGTCACTACCAAATGAGCCATCGAGCCAGTCAAATATAAATACATAATAAATAAATAAATACATATAATAAATAAATACATATAATAAATACACAATATCATCTAGTTAATAAGTTCAGTGAAATCATCGATATTGTCTGGAAGAGATCGCTTACTAGCGATAAGACCGCCTAAATTGTACCACTAGTTGATTGTAATACCTTGTCTGTAATGTTTGTTTTTGTGCAATAAAGAATATCTATCTATCTATCTATCTATCTATTAAGTTTGGTGACAATTTCTTTTTACTTTTTTTATTGTCTAAATTGTCAAAGACTTTTCTGCATGCTAGTAGTACCTGCTTAAACTTATGTAATACTGTGAATAACTACTGTGGCCTAAGATACTTGAGTGATTATTATTCTGTGTTTATACATAATGTTATTGGCTGTTGTTATTCCTAATAAATAAAATAAAATAAAATTGTAAATTGTAGGGCTTATTCGATTTTGAGGACTCTCGTGTATGCAGTTTCACCTTAGGGCAGGAAGCCCTGCTATTTTTAATTCCAGTAGTAATAAGAACATCTGAAAAATAAAGCATTCCACCTGAGCGTTTTTGAAAACATTTGAATATTATCTGCAATCGTCTGTCTTAAAAATAAGTTTCAACAAAAATAACAAGTTTTTCATTGTATCTCGCCTCTTTGAATGAAAACAATGACTGTACCTAATGCATTGAAGATGGACTTATGTTTCAAAAACCATGCCATGTTGATAAAATGTACAATCTTTGAATATGTTTGTTTTTAAGACATAATAATTATGTTTGATTGGAACCAAAGGACGTGGGTCTGATATTCTCTACCCGGGACCGGGACAGACATTCATGTGATAAACGTTTGTGTTTGTTTCGTGTTTCAGTTTTAATATCGTTTTAAAGTCGTAATGCTCAGACTTCCAGAGACTATAGATAAACAATGGGATTTGGATTTTAAAAGGACATTGGGCATTACGTGGTTAAAGTAGGATATTTGTGGTACCTACATTCGTTGAATCCGCCAGTACCTATTCATAACACAACTGCTTATTTTGGGATCGGGTCAATGTATATGATCATACAGATTCTCATCATCATCATCATCAGCCTGACGCAGTCCACTGCTGGACATAGGCCTCTTTTTCTTTTACGCGACAGTCGGCAGACGAGCAAGTGTGATGCCTGATGGTAAGCAGTCGACACCACCCATGGACACTTACATCTCTAATCGCGTTTAGGGTCGCTGCCGGCCTTTGTAATATGAATACGCTCGTTTCTTGAAGGTTTCCAAGTCGTAGATGTTCGGAAAGACTGTCGCAGGAAGTTAGTTCCACAAAACCGAGGCACGAGGCAAGAATTTTTTTTTTATAGGGGCTCGACATAATGGCTTCCCTACGCCTGATGAAAAGCAAAAGAGAAGCCCAAGTCGCTGTGACAACGGGCAAGTAACTGGTTACCTGTCAGTTGCCACCGCCATGCCGGCCCAACCCTAACCCCCCACGAGCTCCGGAAACCCTACTCACCGGCAGAAACACGACCCAGAGGTCATTTGACTGCGGTATTCTATAGAGTGGAGCACCTTACCCGGACGGGCGGCTCAATTCGAGCGAAGATTCGCTAAGTTCCTCATAAAGCGTACAGTCGAGGATCGCATCCAGCACTTGCCAGCCATCACCTATATTTTCTATACACCTATATCGTCTCATTTCACTGTATGTTTAATACTGAGGGGTGGTAATAGGTTTACACCACCCTACCTTACAGCTTTCTATTGTGCGGTGCCCCACTTACACCCTAGAAAAATTAATTGGCGTGTCATTTCCATACCATGTTCCGTTGAGCACATTGAAAGTGCAGCGTAATGAAACCTAACCCTAAACCATTACTAACGCGTAATGGAAAGCGCAAAACAAGTGAGATTTTAAGTGAGGTTAAGGATTTCAAAATAGGCTATTATGGTCAAAAATTGTAATTAGTCCGTCTTTTAGCTTATTCAAAAATAAAAGACACGTATTTTTCCTTTTTTCATTAAATAAACAATAGCAAAGATACGAGGCATCAAAAGTTAGGAGTGGGAGTCTTTGACGTCACTCGCTCCCGTAAAAATGCCTCACCGAGTGACGTCACGCGTAATTTCAACGGGCTACAACTTTGTAATTTTTAATCTAATTTACAAATAAAAAAATACGGATAAAATTAAAAATAAATAAATAAATTTAGTTTATGTAAAAATCGTTATGTTCTGTGTGCACTAAACTCAATGCCATCATCATTACAAAGTTAACCTTTTACGAGAAATCTTTACGAGGTCTAAACTAATGGTTAATATGATAACTTATTTAGGTTCTGACTAGGATAGAATGAGTAGTACAATCTTATTGTCTTTTAAAGACAGTTTATCAATAATATCACGGTATACTGGCTTCTCTACGCTTGATGGAAAGCGAAAGAGAAGCCTTAGCCGCTGCGATAACAGGCAAGTAACCGACCAGTCACATATTGATAGTAGGTCAGTTTTCCATATATCTAGGGTTGCCATCACCTAAATTCCCGGCGTCGGATAACACGGCAAAAATTCCGGACATTTAGGCGAAATATGGTTATTCCCCGGTCACTTCAGAATTTTTTTCATTAATTTTTATTTCAAACTAGGACCAAACCGGGAAAACCCGGACGGATGGCAACCCTACATACGAGTATATCGCATAGTAGATGTATGAAGATCGTAGTCAACTACGTGAGCTAAACTAACTGATCTTAGCAGCCGTCGGACGAATCGCTTCAAAGCTTGTACGTACATACAGCTTAATTCTATGCATAGTTCTATTAAATGTCTTTATGACACTAATAGCTTGGGTGTGGAGTTTCCTGCTTGCCAATGATTTCTCTAAACCTCGCTCCACTAGTTCGCCGCTCTAAGAAATATGTGCTCTATAGACATCGTCCATAAATCTCATATTCCTTTAGTTAGCATCTGGTGACATTGTGGTCGAACGCTTACCTTACAATATCAGAAATACCATTCTGGAGGCAATAATCCAGTAAATAACCTTTATATGACTTTGTGGAGCGCTTGGCGAATGTCGCAAGGACTCTGCCGTGGACCGAAGGAATTTTTGTGATATTCTTACAATCATCGTAATCTAATCTTTATGGCGACTCTCGTGAAAAATACTTGGCAATGAACGGTGTTGTGCATTAGCTTAACGTTTTGTGTGTAATTTGTTTTGTTTTGGTTTTTGAAGTGGCACAGCCTCAGATCGTGGAATGATGATCTGGGTTTCAACTAACCTGGTGGTGTAACCTTGTTGTACCTATTAGTATAACTGCAATTTTAGTATGGGCAATTTAGTATAACTGATCTTCGGTTAAGTAACGTCTTATTATATTATATTTCATCGGAAAGAATGCAGTCATTTCGACGACGTATTATGAAAGACGTTTGTTTTTAGCCCAATGCAAGTGGCTTATTTAATTTTGATCGATGAAATGAGGATGATGAAAAATGTGAATGCTTCTTTCTAAACTGATGGCAGTAGATTCCACTCTTGTCTCTCCTTGTCTTAACAAGCGTTCATGTGATTTATGCATTTTTCGTGACGGGTGGATAATCTTTTTGTTATCAAGTATTAACAATTCGGAAAGGGATCAGTAACTTCCGAGAATTTTTACATAGTGGCACATAATAGTGCCTTCCTTCCCCCGGTTTTCGGATAGCGAAAACTCAAGCTGCTACGGTCAATGAACCTTCAAGTAACAACTGATTTAAAATAAAACAATTCAGTTAAAACATTTTCACACGCCGTCTCTGACCCACCACACTTTAAGCATATTTATGTAACGTTGCATTGAATGCGTGCAGTTTTATTAAACGTTATCGGCCGGCCGATAAAATTGTGTCGGTACCTACGTGACAGCGATCTGATGATATGCTAATGGGCGGTGTTGTTTATATTCAGCGAGTGTAAAATTGCATCACTTTGTTGTAAACGGGCGTTGGGCTTCTGGTCCATTCACATAACACGTTTGGACGTGCTGGTGATGGTAATCGGTTATGGGTCTGCGGGTGTTTTACGTGATATAATGGTTAGAAGTACGTATGGGTATAGCTTTTTTTTTTAAGAGGGGAATGCATTAGGCACCTTCATGCCGTCTCCGGAGGGAGGCGGCATGGTGTGTGGGACTCACACCTCCCAAAAGGGCGGGCATACCCACTAAACCCCCCTGTGTCGCCAGTGGGCAGCAAGTTGCAGGGACACGGGTAGCGCCGAAGCATACGGCCATATCCCTGCCTGCCCTGGCCAGCCGCAGATGATAAGCATGGGTATAGCTTACCCTAAGTGTTGCGGAGGTCTGATGGCAGTCGCTCTGTGTAAAAGCTTAGCCCTCGCCAAATCTCTCAGTTTGGGAAGCCGACCCTGAGACAATCGGGAAAAAGGCTAGGATGATGAATGGTTAGAAGTAGTCATAGAGTGTCCATATATCCTTTGTCCATAAAGGGGCAGCACAGGCGGCACAGTTTTTGTGCATCTGAGACATTTAAAAGAGCGTCTAGATCTGCCGACGGAATGATCGAAGATGTGCATTGTGTGCGTTGAGTCTGTGAAATATCCGCGACAGATTTTTGCGCGTTGTGTGCGTTACTGCATGTAATTGCAAAAAAAGTGCGTCACGGATAGTCTGTCGTCTGCGCTGCCCCAAAGCCTGACTGAATTTCAAGCACACCGGTTAACCGCCACTAGAGACTAGCCAGATCATCATCAGCTTGAAGAAGGCACGTTATCATTGTCACCACGCTTGGTAGGCAGGTTGGTGACTGCAGTAACTTTCTTTGTACCCAGCTAAACCCTGCTGCCCGTTTCCTGATATTCCTTTAGTCGTATTCTTCGTAGAAGACAGACTGCAAGTACGCTGGTCATATTAAAGTGCACAAGTGTGTATGAAAACACAGATTTGTAGGCTCTGTTCTTTCAAGATTATGGGACTTTTCATGATCTGATGGGACGATAATTCGACATGGTCAAAGAGAGACCAGGCCCAGCGTGTTTTCCTATGCGCTGTATAGTGTGCAATATAGAATTTAAATAATCTAATCTACACTTCTACACTAATATTATAAAGAGGAAAGATTTGTACCTTTTTTTGTATGTTTGTAATGAATAGGCTCAAAAAGTACTGGGCCGATTTAAAAAATTCTTTCACCAATAGAATGCTACATTCTTCCAATTTGACATTTTATTTTTAAAAAATTAGGGACCTTGGTAAAATTTGACCAATGTAACCGAAGGTGTAGAAAAATGAGTCTCCCGTGCGAAGCCGGGACGGGCTGCTAGTTATCTATAAAAGAATTCGGCTATCATCAGGACTCCATTCTCTTCAAATTCAGTTCTGTATCTGGTACATTTATTTTCGTTCGTCGAAGTCGAAGTCGAAATGTCTACAAAAACTAAAACTGTCGACATAAAAGCACCTCAATAAGACATTTATTATCCAACGCTTGCCAAACATTTGTAAAAGTTTGATCCAACCTCGCATACCGTTCGTTACGTGAACGTGATCTATACTTATAATAAATCTGTAGAGAGGTCAATTCTGTACATGAAATATATTTTCAAAATAACTATCAGGGGGTGATTAGTGATCGATACTGATGCCAAAAATGCAATCAGTAAAATTTTTGTCTGTCTGTCTGTCTGTCTGTCTGTCTGTCTGTCTGTCTGTCTGTCTGTCTGTATGTTCCTTATAGAAACAAAAACTACTCGACGGATTTTAACGAAACTTGGTACAATTATTCTTCATACTTCTGGGCAGGTTATAGTATACTTTTCATTACGCTACGATCAATAGGAGCAGAGTAGTGAAGGGAAATGTTGGGAAAACGGGAGAAGTTACTCCATTTTTTAAGCTTCCGTCGCGTGTGCAGCCTTAATGGTTAAAGTTACATAGAAATTATGTATGACAGAAATATTTTACATAAAATTGCCTAAAAAATACCCCGCAACAGCATATGTCTATCTTTTATGGTTGACTCACAATAACACGTGTAACTCCTGATAGCTTAGCAGTTCGGAGCATTCTGATTATATTTGTTTACTCTTACGTTTATAATACTCTCATTCATCCTTAATTTAAAAAAAGTTATCATTATTACCTATTCAATAAAAAAAGAATCATAGAAATCGGTATAGAAACACCAAACTTATACATGAAATAAGCCATCGCGCCGTGTCGCACGTGAATACTGAATCATGCTATAAGGATTATTTTTGTGTAACGGTTGCCGCGCTCGACACGGGTCGCGGCGGCGGTAGGGTATAAAAAGGCGGGAGGTCCGAGAGCTAGCTTCATTCAATATTTGGCTGTTGATGCGTTCAGAGCGATCGACCTTATTGACAACCGTGCTTATCAGCGCGACTTTTAATAGTTTAAATAGTTTATTTGATTTTCTTTTGTTGTTATATTGTAAAATATTCGTTCAAATTAAAAATTATTAAGCGTAGGTACTTTTATTAATTAAAGTAGTTATAAGTAACTACTAAACGGATTTTGATGAAACTTGGTACAGTTATTCTTCATACTCCTGGGCAGGTTATAGTATACTTTGCATCACGCTACAATCAATAGGAGCAGAGCAGTGTTGGGAAAACGGGAGAAATTTTATCTGTATGTTTGATCGCGCATCACGTGTAAACTACTGGACGGAACTATATGCGGTTTTCACCAATGTATTACTAGAAGTCTAACTTAAAATATAGGTACCAATTTATGGAAGTCCGTTATTTTTGAAACCCGATATGCACGCGCGCGACGCCGCTGGCACAGCTAGTTTTAAATAAATATTGCGTTTAAGCGTTTATTTATAAACATTATTCTGGGCGGGCGAGTAGGTGTGTCGCGAAATCGCGAGTGGCGTGGACAAATGATTGATTGTTACACGCTTTTTTTTTTGTTGGGATAGGCACTCATTTGGATATTACATTTTAATTTTAGTGTGCGATTACATAGAATCGGGGCTTCGCGGAGCTAGCAAAAGTTGATAATGTTGTTCCACTTGTCTTAGTTACTATGATGGCGCAGCGACCCAAAGTAATAATAATAATAAATAAATAAAAAATATCGGACAACATCACACACATACATTGCTCTAATCCCAAAGTAAATAAATAAAGCACTTGTGTTATGGGTATCAGAACAACGAAGGTACCACAAATAAATACTTAAATACAAATTAAAACACCCAGATACGGAACAAACACAAGTGTTCATCACACGAATGTTTGTCCCGGGTGGGAATCAAAAAAAAAAGTGAGTCTTTGCCTCCGATATCACTTGTCTTGATGTTGTTATAATGGTGTTGAAGTGGAGTTGGATTCGCGCATCTTCCTGCTTAGTGCGTATCGACGCTCCTACGCAACTTTCATAACTAAATTTCGGACACAGCGCGTCCAAACTGGCAAGCTCTGGAGCGACCCCCCCGACACGGTGTTTCCTGATCGCTACATGTCTTTCTTGAAACATGGTTTAAAGAGAGCGCTTATCTCACGCTATGCAGCGGTAAAGCTGATATTCATAAGCAGGGGTTATTGTTCAACATCAAATGGGCCGCTTATTCGACTGCCACCAACAGCAATAAAGGAAAAATATCTCGAGACGAGACGTAGGAGAACGCACTCTCTGTACCTACCCATAATACGATGGGACGTAGTTCAACACGAAACGTACTTTACGCTGCACGGGGATGGATCACCGCCAAGTTCTTGACTTCGAAGCTTTTAGTAAGTAAATTTTTTACAGAACAGCAACTCAAAGACGCTCATGATCTCAACAGATAACATAATGAGTGTAGTATATTACATAACACACAATCTCACATATACTCGTATGCATATATATGTGCGATTATAGTACCATAATACCTAACATTTGACGGGTCGTTACTTCAATAAATTATGACTCCTGTTGCTTTGTCTCGTATTTTATTGACATAAACGTCGCGAAGATTTAGCAATGAGACTTGTGTTTACATTGTCTTCGCGTTATGTGTACAATGAATATGAATACCATAGCGTACATGTGTTTTGTATTCAGCCCCCTTATTCAGAACACTGCGGAAACATAGTCAATTTTCTAGTCTATGTTGTGTTACTGTCAAACTGTTTAGAAAGATTAGAAGAAGACCATGTATCGTATAGTCAGTTTCCTGAAGTTTTCTGAATAGGGCTGATCATAGAAATGTCTCGAGGGATCCTCTAAGGCCATGTATGGCGTAATGTAGTCTTGCACTGTTGTATGTGGTTTATAAAACGTCGAACTTAGCGGTTCTGCATATGAGCAGCGATTCATCAATGAGCGTTCTTTAATGTGTTGTGTAGCGCCCATTTCAAGAAGAATGTGCAATCTAATTGATGTTCAGTGAAACGTGTGTATCGTTGTCAAAGTAACTTGGTACATTTCACTAGGTCTAGATTAACTATAAAAGGAAGGTTTGAATTTTTTGTTCTAAAGATTAAAGATGTAAACCATTCTATCATGCAATAATAACTCTTTGTCTTTGAACTTGGCTGACACGCTACCGCTTCCAAGATACTTGTGTCTTTCTACACACACACACACTACAAATGCTTATTTATTTTCGCCTCGTGTTCTAAGCAAGTTACTTTCGAGTCGAAAACCTACGAACAAATTTTTTATTGGACTAGCAATTTTTTATCCTCCATCTTTTTATAATGGCGTGAGTCACAGATCCACCATGCTCTCGTTGGTTCGCTTTGTTGTCCGCTAGTACCCTTGACCCGTGTTTTATGTGCTTAAAGCTTCCTTGTTTTTTTTTTTAGCGGAATGACTTGAGTTGTTCTAATTTGGAAGCATATGCTTAAAAAAGAGATCGGCTAATTACTTAATCGTTCGTTATACGGTCGGTGAACTCGACAAGATTTGAAAACTTTTAATGAGCGTCATGGCATTAGTTTGACAGTAGTTGTAAATAAAAGACGAATGAAGGAATATCAGGAGACTGCAACAGCGTACAAATTGTACCCGGGCATAACGACTAATTGACTCAAGACAATAGGGATGTTTCCAAGGTCAAAATATTTACATTATATTTTAGTCCGTATTTTAGATTATAAAAATATATTGGAGACGTATTTTTCCTTTTTTCATTTAAACAAAAAATAACAAAGATAGGAGCGTCAAGCCACTCTTTGACGTCACGCGTAATTTTAACGGATAGCCCGTAACGAATTAGCAACTAAAAATACATGTCTTTTATTTTTGAACAATTTAAAAGACGGACTATTACATCTTTTACGGCAACAGGCCATTGGGGGAGGCATAATGTTATGTAGTAACTATTTATTAATCTAATCTGTGATAATGTCCAGCAGTAGATATATCAATGTATAATAGTCCCACAGATTCATTCATTCATATGTATGAATTATGGAAATTACGTCACTCGTAAAGGGGAGGTCTGAAAAGAAGAAAAAAATTCCAATGCTGACAAAAATGAGGTGACTCGTGGTGAAGACTGGCGTATTTTGTGGATGGCCCCCTTCCATATCATTTGATTGTTATTGAAAACTATTCCTGAAGACAAGTAGTTAAGGTGTATATTCGCTTGTTCCAGATGCGGGCAAAGCGTCGCGCAACAGCAACCTGGTGCGCATGCGCCGCTCAGCGCTCGGAAAGTCTGCGCCGACGCTCTCCATCCATGTGGTGAGTGATTTTTTTATGACAGGGAGAGAAAACGGCAGTGGACTGATCATCATCATCATGTTGGTAGAACGGTGAGAGCACCGGGAGATTCTTATATGTAGAACAGTCCGGTGAGCCAGTGCTTTACAGTATCCTTCTGTCCCCGACCTGCCACTCCGTTACGGTGGTCAGGACCGGACGTTGCCCAGGGGACGTGGACGCAGATACTGTAGGGCCCCTACTGGACTGATAAACGCTGATGATGATGAGGGAAAACGGGCCTAAAGGTTGCCTGATGATAAGTGAACATTTCAGCCTATAGACACCGTGAGATCAGAGGAGTCACAAGGGTGCGTTGCCGGGCTTTGAGAAATTTTGTAGGGTCGCTTTTTGAAGGCCCCTAAGTCGTATCCATTCGGAAAAGTGGCAGCTAAAACTTTTACTGAAGAGTATACATAATCATCATCAGCCTATCGCAGTCCACTGCTGGACATAGGCCTCTCCAGCTTTCTATGGGTGTGTATCCAGGTGTTTACCTGGAGGTTATACACATAATCGCCACACTGAGCAGGCGGGTTGGCGATTGCCGGGCGTAGCTTCTGGCTCCGGTGACGTTGCTGCCCATCATCGGTCTGTGGTATTTAGCTACGACTCACTTTAGTGGTTTAAAATAACTGGTTAAAAGCCAAAAAGTTGTTATGTCTGTCAATCTGTATAAATGCATTCGCTAAGATAAACCGTCACCGGAGCGAGAAGCTACGCCCTGTGATCGCCAACCCGCCTGCCCAGCGTGGCGATTATGGGTATATCCTCCAGATGTTTGCCCTAGGTGGCGAGCAACTGGAGATGCCTATGTCCAGCAGTGGACTGCAATAGGCTGATGATGAAGATAAACTATGCGTTTCCGGAAGCGTGCGTTTATAATACGGCTCGCGGTAATCGGCGTCACATTTACTGAAGGGCTTCGGCACGCAACGCTTGTCGTTACGATAGCTACACCCATACAAGTATTCTTTGTTTTTCTTATGTTATCAGGAAGGTTGTGTGAATCTCATCAATGGTTTTAGGCGTGAAAGTTCGCAGCTAGGTAGCTAAGACTATGTCTCCGGTGTCGCTCTAGTACAGTTTTCGGCTCAATAATAAATGGATGGGCCTCTGTGATAGGGAGGCAGGTAATACCCATTAAAATTCCCGGCCCCTGAAACGCCATTGGGTGGCGGCAGGTGTCCTAAGATACCCATGCTGCCCTGACACAGACACCGTAGTCCACCCAAATAGACAGATGCCTCAAACTCCCCCACAAGAGGGGAATACACATTCATACCCTATATAATACTTACATAATGTGTATTATATTTATATGCTTATTTGATAATTAGAGAGGTAGGGCATAGCGAATCTTCGCTCGAATTGAGCCGCCCGTCCGGGGAAGGACCTCCACCCTATAGAATACCGCAGTCAAATGACCTCTGGGTCGTTTTCTGCCGGTGAGTAGGGTTTCCGGAGCTCGTGGGGGGTTAGGGTTGGGCCGGCATGGCATTGGCAACTGACAGGTAACTGACCAGTTACTTGCCCGTTGTCACAGCGACTTGGGCTTCTCTTTCGCTTTCCATCAGGCGTAGGGAAGCCATTATGTCGAGCCACTATAAAAAAAAAAACTAAATAAAAACAATACTTTCTCATCTCAATAATGGTTATCATGTTACAGAAAGAGCCATGCACTGTCTCCAGGCGGCCGTCCCGGTTGCCGCCGCCGCCGCCGCACCACAGGCTTTCTCTCGTGGTAAGTACCAGTATAAGCCAGCATCAGCCATCTTTACTTCGTCTATTGCGCTTTTTTTCTAGAGGGAATGCATTAGGCACCGTCATACCACCGCGGAAGGTGACATGGTGTGTGGGACTCACACCTCCCGTGATGTGAGGGTATACCCACTAAACCCTGTATAGTGAAACTGGTATAATATCAAACACTAGTTCAGATTATTCTAAGTTCAGAGCACTCTCCGTAAAAAAGTCTGTACAAGATAAATATCATAAAAGGCCTTCTACACGGTCGGATTGGACCGCCGACGAAGGGCGCGTTGGTCGGGTTGATATAAAAATGGACAGTGTAGAAAACGGTTGTCCGACCAATATTTGGTCGATGCCAACGGCCTTGGTCGGGAGCGCATCTCTTACGATCGGCTGCGTTCGTGGTTGGCCTTCCACCGACCGTGTAGAATGAATACAAAAATTGGTTTATCCGACCAACGCGTCCTTGGTTGGCGGTCCAATCCGACCGTGTAGGAGGCCTTTAATCAATGAAACAACATAAGTAGGTAAGCATGCTAAGTACTTAACTAAACATAGTAAGTACGTACTTAATTACTGTGCTGGTTTAGCGACTCGAAGTGAAGCCTCGGACTCTATTCTGTCCTCACTCAGCCAGAGACACCACTCTGTCTTTTGAAAGTGACTGAGAGGCATTTTAATCTGGTCTCCAGCTATACCTGGGCGTCTTATCCATCTATACCTAAGCGTCTAGCTTATTGTTATAAGATATTAAACGATTATGTTATCTTGAGATTTTACGAGTTACACAATTCGTTCATTCACCAATCTCTCGCTCATAACTGCTCAAAACAAACAGAAGAATTGCATTGTGTTCTTAAGTCAACGTGTTAAGGTCTACAATAGAATGCGCCGGAGCATTTATGATACGATATTAACCAGCTTATTGATGTCGCTTATAAAAGATGTAATCTGAGGAGGGATCATTGAAACAAGAGACACCTTTATGCTGTGATCATGAAGAGTGATTCATTATTCCCCGCTCTCTATTATGTAACCCCTCTATTAAATAAATACCTAAGTATGTTCTGTAGTCGACCTTAAAATGAGCTTCATGACTGTGTTTGATTTTGGATTTGAACCATATACGGTCATCATAACATGACCGTCCGTTTGGTTTTAGGTCCGGAAATCACTTTGCGTGGATCTTGTGAATGGAATATCGTAGAAGACGCCTTAAGGAATATCAGGAAACGGGCAACAGCTTTTTTATAATTAAAATTAACCGAATACATGCCATGCTGGACCACAAAGCGCCATATAGCCCCAAACAAAACCAAAGCTTATATGGACGTATGGGTACTAGCCAACCTGAGAAACTTACTGAACTGTAACATGATTCTTACAGTTTAACTATTATTTTTCGGTAGACCGTCCAGTCACCGGTCTGTGGTATTTAGCTATGCCTTCAATAGGCTATTATGGCAAAAAATTGTAATTAGTCCGTTTTTTAGCTTATTCAAAAAATAAAAGACACGTATTTTTATTTGTAAATTAAACTAAAAATTACAAAGTTATAGCCCGTTGAAATTACGCATGACGTCACTCGGTGAGGCATTTTTACGGGAGCTATTGACGTCAAAGACTCCCTTTCCTAACTTTTGATGCCTTGTATCTTTGCTATTGTTTATTTGAATAAAAAAATTAAAAATACGTGTGTTTTTAATTTTTGTTGTTTATTATTGAATAAGCTAGAAGACGGACTAATTACAATTTTTTGCCATAATAGCCTATTGTGATGGTAATACCGCCACCAGTCGGTTGCCAGCGCCTCGTTTGTTAGTAAAGCAGCGTTCACTGCCACTTCCTTAACAATATTTCTTCTGCCGCATGTCTGAATGTTATCAACTTTAATGAGCTTTCCATTAGAACGCTGAATGCGGTACCTCGACAGGGCACTTTTCAGCCGCTCTGCCCGGGGCATGGGGTTACTGGGACTTTGTGTAGCTGGCAGGTCATGTAACAGTCACAAAAAGCTACTCATTTATGAAATAGGCAGATCTTTTTGCCTTTTGGTCTCGTCCGTAAATGCGGACTCCTCTGTACTTAGAAAAAAAGTATGTTTGTTTTCTATTCATTTAGGTTTATCAAAGCGTTGTGTACACGCGGCTTCGAGTTCAAATGAAATAATTTGTAGATTATATGTAATTTTACTTTTTATAAATAACATAAAAAATAACGCTACCGACTGTGCCAAAAGGAAGCCTGCTAAAATGTCAGCTTACTTTTTTAAGGCTCGTCCCAAAGTCTAATCATCTAATGCACAGAAAATCGTGATTCTCGTACATTAATTGGTGCGTCTACAAAAAACAATACGGAAAGCACGAGCAAGTCATTATAAGGAGATGAGATCATTGATTTTTAACGTAGCGACATGGGATTTCGACATTTAGAGATATCAAGGATAGCTCAGCACGTTTGTCTACCTTCGTGTCTTGATCATAGACTCGACCTATAGGTACAGATGGTAGGTAGTGTATTTACTTACACTGCCTCTGGTACCACTGGTTTAGTAATCCCTAGCCCCCCCCACATGCGTATTATGAACACTATAGTTTGTCACGTGTCTGGGTCATCATCATCATTATCATCTGCCTGTTGCAGTCCACTGCTGGACATAGGCCTCTTCAGTTGTTCGCCGCTTAAAACATCTAGACGATATACCCATTATCGCCACGCTGGGCTGGCTGGTTGGCGATCGCAGGGCAGGGCGTTACTTCTAGCTTCGGTGACGCTGCTGCCCGTCATCGGTCTGTGGTATTTAACTTCGCCTTCAATCGTGATGGTTATACCGCCACCAGTCGGTTGCCAGCGCCTCGTTATTCGGCAGGATGCACCACGGGCAGGTGAGGTTGGCGTGGAGCGAAAAATTAATGGGTTGCTCCCTTACATACCCTCGGGTCTCTCTCGGGTCCCATCAGATTATAATAGGGAACGAACACATGTGTTTACGCACACACGTATTTTAATACCTTACCCAATACTTGGCTAGTCTCTTTGGAGATTAACCGGGAGATTATCTACACCATCAGTAGAAACGAAATGATCATCCATAGACAACACAAAGTGCATTTGCACGCGCCAATTACATGACCGGCATTATGCAACCCCGTCTCTAGGTGTAGCGTTACAACCGCGCGTCCTCTGCGGTCGCGAGACCTCACTAATCACCACACATGTGACTCAACACAGTATACAACCTATCGAGAAGATCATTTTATCAAAAATCCAGCAAAATCCCCTGAAGACGGCGGGCGGTGCGATGGTAGAATGTCGCGTAGGCATCATCTCAAACAACTCCTTGGAACACTCCCCATTATACAAACGGTAGAACACGCATAACGAGTTTGCGTATCAATAAATCCCAGGCGTACGCGCATGTCCCTTGTAGAGCATTACCTAATACGTTTGTTAGCAACGCGACTTCGAACTCTGTTCCATCGACGGCGTAAACTAGTCAAAATCTAAACTAAGAGAGGTAGGGCATAGCGAATCTTCGCTCGAATTGAGCTGCCTGTCTGAGGAAGGACCTCCACCCTATAGAATACCGCAGCCAAATGACCTTCGATTCGTGTTTCTGCTGGTGAGTAGGGTCTCCGGAGCTCGTGGAGGGTTAGGGTTGGGCCGGCATGGCGGTGGCAACTGACAGGTAACTGACAGGTAACTAACCAGCTACTTGCCAGTTGTCACAGCGACTTGGGCCTCTCTTTCGCTTTCCATCAGGCGTAGGGAAGCCATTATGTCGAGCCACTATAAAAAAAAAGACAACATAAAACACATAATCTGCAATAAAAAACAAAGACATCACTTTATAAAATACTGCAAAACGATAGCACAAAAAACAATAAATAGAAATAAATAATAATAACACTGTAAAAAATCAAATAAAAATAAAAAAGTGTATATAAAATAAAAGTCCATGTAGATAAAATCTCTGTCACCCTACACAGAGGAAACAAAGAAAAAGAGCCCTAAAAGGACTTTTATCCAAAAAAAAAACCTTTTTGACACCCCTGGTCTAAACTTATTATTATTTATTTACTTTGTGGTAAGTTCTCGCTTGCATAATGCAGTGAAGTATAATAATTGAATCTCGTCTCGCGGAGTGCATTTCTGTACACTTCGGAATAAGGTACATCTCGTCTGAATTCCGTTTGCATTGCGCCGTTGCATTTATCTTGGGGAGATTGCTATCTATTTAAAGTTTGTTTTACAGAGCAATGGATAGCATTCTTTCGAAATAGCGGAACAGTTTGTTTGAACGTGATAGTTTAAGCATAAAACGGAAACATTTTTGTAGCTTAAAGCTATTTTTTGATTAAGGTGGGGTGAAGTAAAAGGAATCTTGAATAGAGTACATAAAGTGTGTTTTATCATAAGATTTTGTGTCGTAAGTAGTAGGATAGAATTGGGGCTCTTACAAATCAATTCTATCAGAATCTGTCGTCAGAAAGAAACGAACAGCCCCAATTCCTGACGATAATGTGAAATGCATGCCTCCTCTGACCGGAGGCCCCTTACGGCTGGGGGCCGGTGGCATTTAGCCGACATGCCACCCTGTAGTTATTTCCGCCACTGCAGGTAGCTTATTTTGTTTGGTTACGGGTTCGCCATCGTTTAAGAAATTATACAATGGTACGTGGGCCAATAAGTTTGAGTAACCCTGGTCTAGAGCCTAAGGCGTATACTGCAACATGCATTCTCATTATGCGATACTGTAATTTTTCCATCATTGTCGTGTGTCCTTCGCAGTATAATAGTGCGTTATACCAATCGTGCATAATACGCGTTATCGCATTTATAGTGCCGTGTGTTATATAACATGTTCATTGTTAAGGTCGAGTGGGGAGGTGATGCTTGAAATCGTTCCACTTGAGACGTCTTTCACGTGGTTAAAGTCTTCCTAGTGAATTACTTCTTATTGGTGAAGGAAAACATAGTGGGGGAGACTGCACACCTGTGAAAGAATTGTAAGGTTGTGCATTTGGCAGATGTGGTCGACTTAGGCCGTATGTTCCTAGGTTAGTAGTAGACTCCCGGTGTGCCTTCAATTGTGATGGTTATGCCGCCACCAGCCGGTTGCCGCCACCACGGCAGGATGCACTACGGGCACGTGAGGTTGGCTTGGCAAGGCTAGGCCGCTCCTTTACATCCCAGGAGGGTGGGGACATACGAGTATGTGAACTGTTGATGATGTTGCTTTCTGGTTGCTCAGTTTAATGGCTTTTCTGTGCCTGATGTTACAAAGGGAATTTTTTTTTTATTATAGTGGCTCGACATAATGGCTTCCCTACGCCTGATGGAAAGCGAAAGAGAAGCCCAAGTCGCTGTGACAACGCGCAAGTAACTGGTCAGTTACTTGTCAGTTGCCACCGCCATGCCGGCCCAACCCTAACCCCCCACGAGCTCCGAAAACCCTACTCACCGGCAGAAACACCACCCAGAGGTCATTTGACTGCGGTATTCTATAGGGTGGAGGTCCTTCGCCGGACGGGCGGCTCAATTCGAGCGAAGATTCGCTATATGCCCTACCTCTCTTAATGGAATGTAACCAAACCAGTCACCTGTCAGTTGGTGGCGAGTGGCTGGTTTGGTTACTTGTCCGTGGTCACAGTTGTATTATGGCGCCATGCCAGCCCATAAGATGCTTTTATAACGCCCCGTTTAAAGGATCTCAGGAAGGAGGACATTCATCGAAAATATACGTTCTACTTTTTAATGTAGCGGCAAAGATGAATTGCCGAGCTTTAAACAGTCGTAGTCACTTGGGTCCTTCCGTCGCAGAATATACCTTTCAAAATGTCCCCTGGTCGCAAAACGTCCTTTCGCAGAACGTCCCTTTCGCAAAATTGTCCTTTCGCAAAAACGTCCTTTTCGCAAATGTCTCTTTCGCAAAAACGTCCTTTTCGCAAAATGTCCTCTTTCGCAAAACGTCCTTTTCGCAAAATGTCTCTTCGCAAAACGTCCTTTTCGCAAAATGTCTCTTTCGCAAAACGTCTTTTTTCGCAAAATGTCCCTTTTGCAGACAGAACCACTTGCACGTGCTATCAAGAAAGAAACTTAGCGCTACATCCTCTTCGCTCATCACCACAGTCGCACCCTACCCAATTACAGGGCATCCCATTAACCTGTGTGTACATACGAAATTACTTACCGCCCCCGACGGCCACTGTTAATCGCGGCTTATTAATAACTCACGATTAACGCTACACGTAAACAACGTTATCTTCTCAACGATCGGTTTAATTCACCACTTAGTACCCGAGTGTCGACACACCGGTCGTTTTAATTTGTAAATATATTCTATATTACGAGTGCTTGAACTGAAAATGGCTGTCGTTAAAGTCTTCAGAATGTACCGTAAAGCTATTTTAAAAACATTATAAGAGTTTTAACTTTTGCCTTTTTAATAGGAGTAGGTACAGTACGCTCGTTTCTTGAATGCTCCCAAGTCGTAGCTGTTCGCAAAACTCACAGAAAGTTGATAGATAAATAATAAATAAATAAATATCAGACCAAATCACATACATTACTCCGATCCCAAAGTAAGTAGCTTATGCACTTGTGTTATAACAACGAAGGTACCACAACTTAAATATATACTTAAATACAAATATAAACACCCAGGCACGGAACAAACACAAGTGTTCATCACGCGAATGTTTGTCCCGGGTGGGAATCGAACCCACGACCCTTGGTTCAGAAGGCAGGGGTTACTACCAATTGAGCCACCGAGCCAGTCGATAATGCGGTTTAACAACATCGAAAGAATTTTTAAAATCCTTCAAGTAGTCTTGAAGCCTATCAATCGAAACAAACAAAAAATCAAATCTTTCCTCTATATATTATTAGAGATATCTACGTCGGAGGACGGGCCGACAGATGTAAAAAGCGTATCTAATATAACCAGCCACAATGGACGCCAGATCGATGCAAAATGGGCTCGTCTAGTCTATGTCTATGACTCACGGGCTGTGTAGGCATGCCTTAGACTTGGGATGGAAACTTGTTCCTATATTGAATTGTAATTATAACTGACGGAGGCAAACGGAGCTGTTTTTTATAGTGCTCGACATAATGGCTTCCCTACGCCTGATGGAAAGCGAAAGAGAAGCCCAAGTCGCTGTGACAACGGGCAAGTAACTGGTCAGTTACCTGTCAATTGCCACCGCCATGCCGGCCCAACCCTAACCCCCCACGAGCTCCGGAAACCCTACTCACCGGCAGAAACACGACCTAGAGGTCATTTGACTGCGGTATTCTATAGGGTGGAGGTCCTTCCCCGGACGGGCGGGTACCTGATGAGAACATAATTGTTCATCGCAGTACGTTGCTGGACATTGCATCTTCAATTGTACAAAAAAAAACCAGTCTTTTCCATCAACCCAATGCCATAAATACACAAAGAAAGAGGACGATCAATGTATTCTCTCTCAATGACTACGATGATAGGTAAGGCGGCCTTGTCATCATACCCGGACTATGAGGGAGCGGAAGGCACCTGTGTGTATCATCATCATCAGCCTATAGCAGTCCACTGCTGGACATACGCCTCTCCAGTTGTTCGCCGCTTTGGGGAAATATCTGGAGGCTTTACCAGTAATCTCCACCCTTGGGTAGGCGTGTTGGCGATCACTGGGCATAGCTTCTCGCTCCGGTGACGCTGCTGCCCGTCCACCGGCCTGTGATATTTATATATGCCTTTAATCGTGATGGTTATACCGCCACCAATCAGTTGCCAGATCCTCGTCCGTTATTCAGCAGGATGCACCACGGGCGGTTGAGGGTGGATTAGAGGGAAATTATGATTACATCCCCTTAAATTCACCATGGCACGTTTGCTCACCTGCCAGCTGTGTGCACGGTAGATGATCTTTGCAGGGCGAGCGACAAAGGCATCCAGGTCGCCAAGTTTTGGACTGGTTTTGTTTGAGGTGGATTGCCATTGACTCGAGAAGAAGAAGAAGAATCCCCTTAAATTACCTGTGTGCACGCACATAAAAATCGCCAGGGTTTGTTTGAAGATTGGCCTTTGTGGCCAAAATTCAGAAGTTCAGCAAGACACCTGGCAAATTGTTGAGCGTTATTGTATGTACAGTACAAGTATGTGTACCAATCTTTGCACCCTTTCATGCCGCTAATGAGTTCAGCAAAGTTTCCAAGCGGCTCCTCGCATCCGGAACGGGAAAATTGCTCACATCTTACCGTAAAATTACCATATTGAGGCGTGTTGTATACCTTAATGGGGTATCACGCCCGTATAACATCAGACAAGATGGTTATGGAGTAGTGCAGGAATTGTTAGCCTATTTGCTTTATCTTTATGGCTTAAAGAAGGAAAACAAGCTTCTTTTTCCACGTAAACCAAAGGAAGATTTATGAGAAATCCATCAATATCTCAGCTCCATAGATGGTCTGAAATGCGGCATGATTTTTTTTATTATTAAAACGATTGTCTTTCGTCGCCTGCAAGTTGCAACGTTCTACAGGAATTGAGGATCTAAATCGTAGTTGCACGTTCTGTGGTACCCCCATAGCTGACTGATAAAACGTCCCAAATAGCTAAATAATCCAAGACATGCCACGCTGGGCCACACATCGCCATCTATCTAGCCCCAAACTAATCCGAAGCTTGTACTTAATGGGTGCTAGACAACTGATAAACTTACTTTTTTTTTTTCAATAAATACATACAGACAGACATGTCCATGCACACAAATGTTTGTACGGTGCGGGAATCGAAACCACGATCCTTGGTTTAGAAGCCAGTACGTACCAAATGTCATGTCATGCCATCGAGCCACCTTTGCTGTGAAAACATACGACATGAAAACGTTCCGATCCCGGAATGTGAAATTGTTTACCAGACGAAAGCTTTGTATGTACTGCGAAATGTTCTTTATGGGAACTAGAGAAAAGCCTGCCTTGCTTGCTTATATACCATTCTACACATGAAGAGTTAAGTATTAAATTAATGATTCGTGATTCAGTTTGTTTGCCTTCTTCTTAATTTCTTTGTTTACCTTTTTTTTTCATTGTTAGCGCGTCTCTTGATCAACTGATGTGTACTACTAGATTTTGTAGAAACTAATTAGGCTAATGTGTCAACCATATTATTATTAAGTCCATAAGTGTTATAAGATGCTGTATGTTTCTCTAATAAAGAAAATAAAATAAAATGTCTGGTCGCAGAGTGCTGAAAAAGTACTGCTGATTATAATGTAATTGTGTGTACCCTGCGACCATTAGAACAACGATTGAGTCCAAAGGCTTTTACAGTACTCTGTGTACAGTACACAACCATTGTGTTGTTCCGTTTGTTCGGCGATAATTACGCTGATGTTGTACGTCGAAAGTTGGTACACTGCAATCTTGATTAGATTACGCCGGTAAAGTTGTGGTTGTTTTTGAATTACGGCGCACTGAAACGGGTTTAGATGCGGGCGTTTGATAAGTCCATATTTGATTAGACATGTTCATTAATGTTGTATGTAGTTAGTTTACTGGAGTATAAACCAGGGTCGCATTCAGTTCCATAAGTGGATGAGCTCCTGGTCTAGCCATCATCAGCATCAGTTGTAAAAAGTCTACTGCTGGACATAAGCCTCCCGCAATGGATGGAAGGGAGCTGCCTATCTTCTTTTCGCTCCGAGCCAACCTCACCTGCCCGTGGTGCATCCTGCCGAATAACAAACGAGGCGCTAGCAACCGACTGGTGGCGGTATAACCATCACAATTGAAGGCGTAGCTAAATTACCACAGACCGATGACTGGCAGCAGCGTCACCGGAGCGAGAAGCTACGCCCTGCGATAGCCAACCCGCCTGGCCAGCGTGACTATTATGGGTATATCTTCTATCTACGACTATTTTCTTTTTTTTCTCTGTATTTTTGTTAGAGTTTGAACCTACTTTGTGTTATTGTGATGTCCATGTAATAAAGATTTTTTATTTTTTATTACTTGTTATTGTTTGCTTATATTATATTGTTCAGGGATTTCACTAGTCAAGCTTTTTTAAGGAAACTGATGACGGAAGACCTTGGTGTCGATGGTATTTCCTAGTGGATTGGTATTATCTAAGCGTGGCAAAAAAAGTTAAGGTTTTCTCGATGGTCGTCTATGGTTGACTTGCCATATGACGATAATGAGAAGTTCTTATTTCTTGGGGTTTTCTTTAGGTTTTTATGGTAAATTATGGTTACAGATAGAATTTTTTTTTAGTGGCTTGCCATAATGGCTTCCCTATCTGATAGAAAGCGTAAGAGAAGGTCAAGTCGCCGTAACAACGGATAAGTGACTGGTCAGTTACCTGTCAGTTGCCACCGCCATGCTGGCCACTAACCCCCCACGAGCTACGGAAACCCGGAATCTGGCAAATTTGTCACAAACATGTGTTGAATTTTTTTTTCGCTGAAAACTGTCGGGTTGCTCTATTTTAACCGACTTCGAAAAAGAAGGAAGTACTCAATTCGTCTGTATGTATAATATTTTTTAAAGCTTTTCTTTTTATTTCCCTTTATTAAAGTAAGCGACGCTTGTCCCCAGGTGGGTTCCGGCCGCTGCAGCTCCCCGGGCACGGGCCCGCTGTCCCCGGCGGAGGGGCCCCGCTGGCCGCACGCTCACCACCCGCACCCGCTGCACCACGCCCTGCTCTCGTCCAGCGTGAAGCGCGGCAAGGAGCTGTGAGTATACACCGCTGATGCAGGACTGTGTCTTAGCGAAGGGGCCCCACTGTCTCAGCCGAAGGGGCCCCGCTGGCCGCACGCTCACCACTGGCGGCAAGGCGTGAGTGTACACCGCAGATGCAGGGCAGATTCTCGACGGAGGCCACGAAGCGGCTTCACTGTGTTCGCCGGAGGGGCCGCTCGCCGCATGCCCACGCGGCGTCCTGTTATGAATTTACACCGCTATTTGCTAGGTTGTTTCTCAACGGTGGGGCCCCACTGGCTGGCACACTTACTGCGCCCTATTTTGTGCAAACATCGCTGATTCAGGGCGGTGTCTCCACCGAGGAGGGGCCCCACTTTTCCCCCGGAAGGTCCCCACTGTCCTTGCCGGAGGGGCCCCGCTGGCTGCTCACTGGGCTGACTTGAGTAAGCACTGCTGTTGCTAGGCTGTTTTGCGCCTGAAAATTCGACGTTTTCTATGAAGAAGTTCTATTGTTCTCCAAGGAGATATTCTACTGTTCTCAACCGAGAAACCTGCTGTCCCCGGTGACACGTACTTATACGTACTATACGTACGTACTTTATCATGGTTTTAGGTCATTGTGTCCTAATTGGTTATATCAAGATAGGTAGGGCATAGCGAATCTTCGCTCGAATTGAGCCGCCCGTCAAGGGAAGGACCTCCACCCTGTAGAATACCGCAGCCAAATGACCACCGGGTCGTGTTTCTGCCAGTGAGTTGTTTCCGGAGCTCGTGGGGGATTAGGGTTGGGCCGGCATGGCGTTGGCAACTGACAGGTTACTGATCAGTTATTTGTCCGTTAAATCAAGGACTTGGGCTTCTCTTTCGCTTTAAGCCGTAGGGAAACCATGATGTCGAGCTAAGAATGGAACTAGTCCTTCTACTACCGTATTTATTGTTTGTTTTTATATATTTAATGAATATGAATGATTATGCGTCATGAGAACGGATTCTTTTCTGCGTGACTGGATCAACACGTCCTTTCGGAATGCCTTGTAGTTACAGAAATATAAAGCAGGTAATTATAAGTAGTATACATCATACTAATATTTCATGATTTATAGATATTCATGTGACTTTCATTGCCAAGTATATTTTTTTTCCCGAAATCATTTCTCATCCGGTGACATTCTAGAAATACCTCATTAATTAAACCCGGTAGGTACATCCTTAGTCTATTCCTGGTTGTGTTTTAGCGTAGCTTAGTAATCATTGCACTGAAATTCCTGGTTTTGTGCCAATGTTTGTAGCAAATGCCAAATTTAATAGTGTGTGCTCGTGTTTACATGTCTAACCAAATAAGAAATAAGGATATGTAAGTATCCCTTGTAGATTGCATCGTGTAACTTCCTTAGTGTAGTTTACAGTCCGGTGATGATGGCAAGGCCGCCATTGCCATCATCGTAGTCATTTAAAAAAAAAATCTTTAGTGTAGTCTATCCTTCCTAGTTTAGTTACCAACTTATTTATTTATTTAAAGTTTATTGCACAAAAATGGTACAAAAGGCGAACTTAATGCTAGGAGCATTCTCTACCAGTCAACGCTTAGGTCACACAGAGAGCAGATTTGTTGTGCGGTAAGTGTGCAAAAGGAAACACAAAAGAAAATACACTAATTGTATAAAATAAACTAATTATGTTGAATATGCTACATATATGTTACTATGATATTAAAGACTTGACCGTCTTTGGAACTCAGAGGACCCTATAGGCACTGAGGCAAGAACACCCTATGCCTTTCGGAGGCTAGACGCTTGACGGAGGAGGACTATAGGGTTCTTTTCAATCGTTGATGGGGTAAAAGTTATTTGAAATTTTGCCTTAAATTGTACGCCAGTTCATAGTTAATATAGATAGGTAGTCATAAAAGAGGTAGGGCATAGCGAATCTTCGCGCGAATTGAGCTGCCCGTCCGGGGAAGGACCTCCGCCCTATAGAATACCGCAGCCAAATGACCTCCGGGTCATGTTCCTGTCGGTGAGTAGGGTTTCCGGAGCTCGTGGGGGGTTGGGGTTGGGCTGGCCAAAATAACCAGTTACTTGCCCGTTGTCACAGCGACTTGGGCTTCTCTTTCGCTTTCCATCAGGCGTAGGAAAGCCATTATGTCGAGCTACTATAAAAAAGAAATGTTCTATCGCCCATTTCCAATGTTCTATCGGTCCAGACCTGTCAGAAACGCATTCTCTCAGGCGCAAGACTATAGTAATGTTGTCAATTCCTTGTTTGCAGCGATGGTCGCAGGTGGTCCGTGGCGTCCCTGCCCTCCTCCGGGTACGGAACCACCCCGGGGAGCTCCAGCTTATCAGTGAGTATCTTTTTTTTTAAATTAATTTGTGAAATAACTAATAAAAAAGTGTGACTGTCCTGCCTATGGCCTGTGGTTGGATCGTGTTTAATTAGGGTTGCCATCAGCTAAATTGCCGGCGCCGGATAACACGGCAAAAATTCCGAACATTTCAGTGAAATATGTTTTTTTTTTCCTGGACACTTCAGTTTTTTTTATTCATTTTTTATTATTTTGCCGTGCCTACTTGATTATGGATTCATCGTTTATCTATAAGAATTTGAGTTTCGTTTTCAAAAGTGTCCGAATTCTACCCGGATACTTTTTGCCCCTTTCTAACCTCCCACTTGCCTAAAATGAGGGGTGAAAGTTTGTATGGAGCATTCAGCCCAAACGCGAGCGAAGCCGCGGGCAAAAGCTAGTAGGAAATATATCACCTTTGTTCTTACAAGCACAGCGGTTTCGAAAGTACACTAAGCATAATTTATTGTCATCTACCAGGCCACAACTCATTATATCGACATGTTGCGGACACTCGCTTAGCACTGTACCGGAGTAATTAATCTTGCACTGAGCGCGCAGTAAATTATATCTATAATGACTAATTTATACCTGTTACTTTCAAACTTTAGCTACTGTTACTACTTAGGAATCCTACTCACTGGCGTTTTTTGGGCGGCTGCGTTTCGTGAACGGTTTATTAACGTGACTCCGCGTGCTTTTTAGGGTTCCGTAGCCAAAATGGCAAAAACGGGACCCTTATAGATTCGTCATGTCTGTCTGTCTGTCTGTCTGTCTGTCTGTCCGTCCGTATGTCACAGCCAGTTTATTCCGAAACTATAAGAGCTACAATTTGGTAATTTGGTACGTAGATGTGTTCTGTTAACCGCATTAAGATTTTAAAGTAAAATCAGAAAAAAATCCAGAATTTTTGGGGTTCCCCATACATGGAACTGAAACTCAAAAATTTTTTTTTCATCAAAGCCATACGTGTGGGGTATCTATAGATAGGTATATGAAAATGATGTTGAGGTTTCTAACATCATTTTTTTCTCAGATGAATAGTTTGCGCGAGAGACTTTTCCAAAGTGGTAAAATGTGTGTGTGTGTGTGTGTGTGTGTCCTAAAAAAAATATATGATGTGTATTACTATGTAAACTACTAACTAAATTAGTTTCAATGAAATCTAGACAGTAGTTTTTTTTAAACGTCATAAATCAAATTACCTAATTTTTTTATTCAATCAGTGGTACGGAACCCTACGTGCGCGAGTCCGACTCGCACTTGGCCGTTTTTTTCTTTTATTTTGTTAAGAGCGCGCATACAGAATTCGACGTATTTGCGGCGAAACTGGTATTTTCGGGCGAGCTATTATCATAGAAAACGATTTTTTTAAAATAAGAAACATAGTTTTTTATATAGATAAAGTCTTCAAGCAGTGCGTAGGCTAGATAAAATACAACATTTACTAGTATATTTTTGTTTATCAAAGATCTCCCGTAAGCCGATTCGCAAAAATGCGAGTCAGAGTCAATTTCGAAAGTCTTAATATCAATTGCATTACATACATATGTTTTAAATATATGTTTATACAATAGCTTATATGGTCTATTAGTGCACTAGATAAAAAAACTTTCAAAAATGTCTTATTAAATTGCCCAAAATAATTTTTCAAAATAAGCTCAATTCACACTTTTCAACAGTGTTTTTCTAGTAGAAAACACTGTTTCTTTTAGTTGAAATTTTGTGTAAATGTAAAAGGAGTCTTTCTTAAGTGCACTTAATTATTATTTTATTAATATTCAATGCCTGTTATTTTATACGATTTTTTTAAAAGTGACTATAAAGCCACGCGCGCGACGCTTGCCGATTCAGTCCAAATCGGGTCATCCCAGAGGGAGGACGTGCCGCTCGCTGCTCCGCTCACGCACACATACGCACAAACACTTTTATGAGCGTATACCGCTCTGCGCGCGTGCAACTCCACGAGTTTGATACTTTGTAATATTATTTTTGTATGGAAAATTTATTAAGTTAAAATAATATACTAAATTAATGAAATGAATTAATGTTTAGTCATGAGTATCAAATACAAACATCAGGATTATTATAATAATTATTATCTACAACCACATTTGCTAAATATTTCAAAAAATTAATATGATATTTGTTTATTAGTTCACTAATGAAGTTACAAAGTAAGGCTATTCCAATGATTATTATTATCTTCGTTAACATCAATGGTCAGAAACAACTTCCATGAAGAAACTGATAAGGAGATTCATTTGAGTTGGGAGCATTTAAGGAATCTATGTCACATGTTCACGACTATAAATAAAGGCATACAATGAAGCTGAAAGTCCTAGAAATCCCATAGTCGAGTTATTATTAGTAAAATTATATGTGTAAAGATGGATGATAAAATGTTTGATAGTATGCACGAAATTGGTCTATTTAGATTTAGATAAATCGATCTTCGAATCCAATTTTGAAATTGTCGCTTAATTGTTTAGTGTGGAATAATCTTAACTGTAATTAAGTATTAATAACAGTTAAGATTAAAATTAAATCGATCAAAGTGGTCAACAATGGGAGAGGCCAATGTCCAGCAGTGGCCTGTGAGAGGCTGAAAACGATATGAGATTACTACTTTCATTCAGATAGTATTAGAAAGAAGTAAAAATTATATTTTATATAGTTTCAAAATGTAAAACCAAAATGCAATATGATAGTGGTGAAATGTATGGCCATTACGGTTACTAGGGGTGATTTTAGCGAAAAGGCTGGTAAGATACGGATATGTTACGGTAACTTAAATAAGTTCATACATTGTAAATACATACATTACGTTAAAATTACGTATGCTGAATGGTAGTATGGCGACGAGCAGGGCGAGCATGTAACTTGCAGTATGCAAGTCGCAAGGTGCAACGTTGCCAATGAGGGCTACCGTTTTTGTAATCACCAGAGGGCGCGACTGTATAGTGAGGTCTTCGGGCATAGCTGTTAAGGTTTGTTTTATGCATGTGATGACTGTTTGTTCGTTATAAGAAGGAGGCCATAAGTTTCCAAAAGGCAAAACTGTTTGTTAACGGTTAATAAACAAACCAGTGAACTAGCTTTTCTTTCAGACCGCTAATTTTTATACCTCATATTCTCGGCTCCGCTTTTAAAGCGCAGATAATCACTGAGCCGTGTCTCATATTTTCGAAAATTAATGCCAGCTATGCCAAAATTGCACAAAATTATTTAATTTTCCGAAATAAACTCGTTTAACCCACAGAACCTATGTTTTTTTCGGATACCTCACGCTACACTAGCACCTCTGGTGGCGAATTCACACGCGATATAGGCGCCCTCATTAGTATTAGTACAGTTTGCCATAATAGGTACATATTGTTATTTCTTTTATTTGCTTCGTCGCCGTCATTGGAATTATGTTAAATTCGAAATATTAATAGGTAATTAATTAAGCCAGTTTAATTTCCAAAATGTCGATTTTGGGGGAAAAGGTAGGAACCAAAATTGTTCGGAGAATGACTCTCTAGAACTTTGTTTCTTTTCATTCATGCCGTAAAAAGTACAACATAGGAGATAATGATACAGTTTTGAATATGTCGCGGTTTGCGAGTTTTATTTCCAAAATATCAATTTTAGGCGAAAACGAAGGAACTAAAATTGTTTAAAAATTGATTTCCTACAAGTTTAGTCTTCTTAATTTAGACCGTAAAGTAGAAAATAAACGAGATAATGACAACATTTTTTACTTGCTGTTGTATTTAATTTTAATTTTCAAAATACCGATCCTAGACAATTTTTGAATATACACAAGTGAGTCCTCTCACCATACCTACCTATTCAGATAGCTCGCCTTTGTAACCTGTCCATTGCATCATTTATAAAATTGCGTAAAAGCAGTATTCTACGCAAGATTTGTGCCTTATACAAAAAACAGCGCTGGTCAGTCGTGATATATTCTTTCAGAATCAGGTTCAGGACACCTATTTTAGAGAATGCTGCAGTAGTCAATGACTCCTTCAATGTAACCCTTAGGATTCGGGTTACGACGAATATTCATCCCGAGAATAAGTGATGGATTGGTCAAGCTGGATAGGAACCAGATTTTAGTTGTTGTAGGCCATCTGGGGTTTCTGCTACGAAACACAAGCACAACTTTCAGCACAAGCATCAGTAGGTATACATGATCTCTGTGATCAGTGCATAGGAGACTTAGGACCTTAATTCAAATTGACAAATTGTTTACAAACTAATCTTTTTTGAATGATGGCAACCAGCCTCTTTGTGAGATCCATTTCTGCCGAGTGAAAATGAACAAAGTAATTTTTACAAGTTAAAATATAAAACGGGTTAGAGTTATATCGTGGCAACCACGGAGACTGCTCTTTCCTTAAATAATAATACAAACACCTAAACACAAACAAACACAAATGTTCAGCACACGAATGTTTGTCCTGGATGTGAATCAAACTCACGACTCATGATCAGAAGGCAAGGAAAACACAGTAGGGATTATTGATTTTTATAAAGCAACATTAATAATGTCAATCACTCACACAATACCTTTGGATAGGTAAGTACCTGGTACATATAAAGATAGAAAGACAAAAATATTGTTATATTTTTCTTAAACCTTAATTAATAAACACTTAAGAGTAATGTACTCTAAAGTGTTTAAATCAATTTAATAAGTACGCACCTATACTACACTAATAAAATATTTAGCAATAAAAGAATGTTCAAATAATTTAGATGAATAATAAATTGTTAAGTATCAAAATATGTTCGTCCGCCGGAGTTAGCGTCCGACACTCCGCTCACCCACACAGACACAAATGATGTCTATGTGTGTTTCGGAATCGGCTCCCGCGTGCGTTTCGAGTTGCTTAAAATTGTATGCGCGCTCTTAAACTAAATAACTTTTTCCCCTAAATAAAATTGGTTTCATCATCATTATCATCAGCCTATTGCAGTCCACTGCTGGGACATATTGTTTATGGGAAAGATATTGTATGAACTGATGAAGATATTGTCTATTACTGCCAATGTTGAGAGTGAATTATTGAAATCCATAAAATGCTCTGATCTTAGGTTTCAAGTTACTCGATACTCAATGCGTTTTTGATATATTTATCATTCTCAGAACACAAATAACAAACTTAAGCTAGTAGTAAATCAAAAATTCGAATTCAACTTTATGAAATTCGATACATCGAAAGCTCTCCTGAGATTTATCTCAATGAAATTTGTTGAGAGAGACGATCCCTGACGAAAGCAGAGCAAATGAGCTTATAGACCAGATGTAATAAATACGTATTCTTCATTTTGACATCCTTACCACAGTGAGATTTTTTTTGATACATTTTACAACTAATATCAAAGTTCTACTGTCCCCCAAAGAAAATGCTAAGAAAATTCTAATGATTTAATGTTTGAATAAGTCCCGACAAACGCTAGCTTGATAACTGCCTAATTAATTTTTGTAGTTAAACAATAAATGGTTTTACGAAACGCCCCTGTCATTTTCAGTGGGCTTTCGTAACCGTATCTATCGCTACAAGAAGTAGGAAACGTTATGTAATCATGGACATGTTGGCTTGTTTACAGTTGTGGGTTACATGATTAGGGGTAGTTTTCTAACGTGAACTGAAGCTAAGAGGTAAGAACCAACTTTGGCTGCAAGTCCCGGGCCAGGGCAAAAATTAATACACTTTGGTTTCATCATCATCATCATCATCATCAGCCTATTACACTTTGGTTTGCCCTATACGAAAAATTATATGAAAGCGTCATTTATGTTTGACTTTACCTCATTTGGTAGTGGACCTGTCTTTTGAACCAATCACCCAGACTGTCTGGGCTTATGTGATAAACTTTCGTGATTTCTCTATACTCGATTTGAGTTGCGGGTGTCCATGGGCGGTGTCGACTGCCTACCATCAGGCATCAAATTTGCTCGTCAGCCGCCTCTTGCCTAAAAAAAAAACTGGTTTTTAAATCATCATCATCAGACCATTGCAGTCCACTGCTGGACATAGGCCTCTCCAGTCAATTAGTTGTTCGCCACCTAGGGCAAACATCTCGAGGATATACCCATAATCGCTACGCTGGGCAGGCGGGTTGGCGATCGCAGGGCGTAGCTTCTTGCTCCGGTGACGCTGCTGCCCGTCATCGGCCTTGTGGTATTTAGCTACGCCTTCTATCGTGATGTTTTACCGCCACCAGTCGGTTTGCCAGAGCCTCGTTTGTTGTTCGGCAGGATGCACCACGGGCAGGTGAGGATGGCTTGGAGCGAAAAGGTGATCCACCTAATGCTATGCGGTTACCATAACCTATGGAACCTTGCAATATACCTTTAAAATCCTAGTAGCACCCTTCTTGAAGTAGCTCATGTTGTAGTCCTACTCACTTTTGGATCGGGTCAATGGTTGTGCTGTTGTCTGATGTGTACGAGCCCTTTGATGAATGAGCGGAAACGCCAGGACAGACAGATTCTCACGCGTGTAGTAGCCGGGAAGGGCCCGTCCTGTCCTCAAATTGGCGATATCCCGCTACGGGACTCAAGCAAGGGTTTGAACCCACATTGCTTTTATGACGCCTTGTGTGATAAGCTCTATAAATGGACAGAATGTAGATAGATAGGCTATTAGCACTACAAACTATTTATAGTATTTTGACTTGACTTAAAACTTGTTATACTTAGTATTTTGTTGCATCTATAGTATAGGTCTTCTTTACAACAATTAGATGGAGGATAGTTTAGAGAAATGGTGCGAAGAACTACTCATTGGTCCGGTGGATTATTTGGTAGTGAGCCCTGCTTTCTGAATCAAAGGTCGTGGATTCGATCGCCACTCGCGACCAACATTCGCGTGATGAACATTTGTGGTTGTTCCGTGTCTGGATCTTTCTATTTTTATTAGGGTTCCGTAGCCAAAATGGCAAAAACGGAACCCTTATAGTTTCGTCATGTCCGTCTGTCCGTCTGTCCGTCTGTCCGTCTGTCCGTCTGTCACAGCCGATTTACTCGGAAACTATAAGTACTACAGTGATGAAATTTGATGGGAATATGTGTTGTATGAACCGCTACAAAATTATGACACTAAATAGTAAAAAAAAGAATTGGGGGTGGGGCCCCCCATACATGTAACTGAGGGATGAAAATTTTTTTTTCGATGTACATACCCGTGTGGGGTATCAATGGAAAGGTCTTTTAAAATGATATAAAGTTTTCTAAAAAACATTTTTCTTAAAGTGAACGGTTTTTGAGATATCAGCTCTCAAAGTCGTAAAAAGTATGTCCCCCCCCCTCTATTTTTATAACTACGGGGTATAAAATTCTAAAAAAAATAGAGGTGATGCATGCTAATTAACTCTTTCAACGATTTTTGGTTTGATCAAAGTATCTCTTATAGTTTTTGAGATAGGTTGATTTAACTGTAATTTTGGTTAAGTTTATTATATTTGCTGCTACGGAACCCTTTGTGCGCGAGCCCGACTCGCACTTGGCCGGTTTTTTTATTTTATGTTTGTATTTGTGGTACCTTCGTTGTTCTGATGCCCATAATACATGTACTCAAGTTACTTTGGGACGGGGTCAATGTATGTGATTTTGAAGAAAATCCAATTTTCTTCTATATCAAACAAAAGTACTTATTCTAAGCTTTATTCCTACCTATTTTGTTAACGTCTGCTTCAGCTATAAGTATGCTTTTAACCGAATAAGGCGCACAGTGGTCACTCACGGTACATAACTCCTTTTATGAAATATCTAGATATACTAAACACCTATGTTATGATATGAATAAGTATGGTATTATTGACATATTTTAGGTATCGCCGTGAGTCAACCACACATGTATGGGATTTTATATACTGTCGAACCAAATAATGACAGTGAATCATTTCTAAGAATAAAGTATGGGTAAAAATGTGAATTTAGTACCTACGAGTATGTTGGTTTATCTGGCAATCGTGGCGGTATATCAGAATTAGGGGCTGCGCAGACGACAGACTTTTTGTGCGATGGAGTCTGCGTCGAAGACATTTAAAAATATATTTCTAGAGGTCTAACTTAAAATTTAGGTACCATTTTATGGAAGTTCGTTATTTTGGGAACCTGATATCCACGCGTGCGACGCCGCCGGCACAGCTAGTCATTCTTAAAATTATTGGTTCAATTCAATTCTTTATGAGAAGTTGAGTTAAGGAAAAAGGAAAATTTGTTAATGAATGTCCTTACCTTATTGTTGCAAATTTTTACAATGACCGAGTCCCATAATTACGTCAAATGACACATATTCCTATAGGCACATTCATTACATATGTAGGAAAATCATTACTTACTGTTCTATTTATATATAGGTTAGTACCTACCTAAAAATTGTGCTTTTGCCCGCGGCTTCGCTCGCGTTAAATTTGGGGTGAATGCTCCATACAAACTTCCACCCCCATTTTAGGGAAGTGGGGGATTAAAAAGGGGCAAAAAGTAGCCTATGTTACTCTCCATTCCTTCAACTATCTCCTCTTAAAAAATCACGTCCATTCGTCGCTCCGTCTTGCCGTGAAAGAAAGACAAACATACAGAAACACAGACAGACACACTTTCCCATTTATAATATTAAAGTAAGTATGGAGTATGGATAGTCAGCTGCAGCCTGTCTCCATTGTCACTGTGGTTATCGGACTTAGAATGGGACAATCAGGCTCTCAACAGGAAACGGGCAACAGCGTTTACCTGGGTACAAATAAAATCTACTGCGGTCACCAACCTGCCTGCCGATGGTGGTCTCTAATGACAATTGTCATTGGTGGAGGCCTATGTCCAGCAGTGGACGTCTGCAGGCCGATGATGATGATTCGCCATTAGCCCGTAGCTCCTTATCCTCGGGTGGTGTTACTGCCCGTCACCGGCCTTTGGTATTAAAGTACGCCTTCAATTGTGATGGTTATATCGCCACCAGTCGGTTGCCAGAGCCTCGTTTGTTTTGTATGGGGCGTAGAATACTACCGAGGTGTCCCTGCCTGTCGTAGGAGGCGACTAAAAGGGCCTTCGGGGCTGTGGCGCACAGAGTGCTTATAGCGGACGGAACCACGTTGGGTTTAGTGGGTATTCTCCGCTAAATAAGAGCCCCACATAACCCTGGTATTCCGTACCCAGGGCCCTGGTGTATGCGTAAAGGCATTCCCGACGTTAAAAAAGCCTCTTTGTTATTCAGCAGGATGCACCACGGGTAGGTGAGCGTGGCGTAGAACGATAACATGATCAGACTCCCTACCATTCCTACATGTTATATCTAGGCTAGGCCGATGACGGGCAGTAGCTTCACCGATGCTAGAAGGTACACCCTGCTATCGCCAACCCGCCTGCCAAGCTTGGCGGCGATGGGTAAATCCTGCAGGTGTTTGCCAAAAGTGGCGAACAACTGTAGAGGCCTATGTCCAGCATTGGGCTGCGGTAGGCTGATGATGATGATGAATATATCTCAATAACGTCACCTTGTCTCCTTGTTACAGTCACAATGTTCATCGCAAGAGCGCCTGCTGGCGGTGCAGGCGGTGTGCGAGCCTCCTCCTCGCGCTCCCTGTCCTCACTGCCACCAGCACCAGAACTCGCTCAAGTAAGTTACTTTGTTATATATATATATTATATATATATATATAAGTTCCAAGCCGGTTTCGGCTACAGTGACCGTTTCATGGACTGCTATGCCTATGGCTGATGCATTGCCCTCCTATGCGCCCGCCAGTGACTTTTTTTTTTTTTTTTTTTTTTTTTTTTTTTTTTTTTTTTTTTTTTTTTTTAAGAGGGGAATGCATTATGCACCTTCATGCCGTCTCCGGGGGGAGGCGGCATGGTGTGTGGGACTCACACCTCCCAAAAGGGAGGGCATACCCACTAAACCCCCCTGTGTCGCCAGTGGGCAGCAAGTTGCAGGGACACGGGTAGCGCCGAAGCATACGGCCATATCCCTGCCTGCCCTGGCCAGCCGCAGATGATAAGCGGCCGGCACTCCTGGTCCGGGGAGGGCAAATACCCCTGCCCCCGGATCCGGGGAGCAAAAGAGTGCTCCCCGGGCGGACCTCGTGCAACGGTGTGGCTGCACCCACCACACCGTTACGCCCCTATGAGTGGATCGCGCCCCCGCACTCACCACTCGGGGCACGAAGGAGAGGCTCAGAGGGCATACGATGCGTTGTATGCCCTCCGGCGACGCCCGGGCCGGGGGCGGCGTAGAGCGGGCGCGTCTACCGCAGCCTCACGCTCTCTTTCCGCCGCCTCCTTCTGCGAGATCACTGTCTCGCAGAATGCGAGCATCGCTCGCCAGGTCTCCTTCGACGCCGTCATCTGCCGCAAGAGTTGCGGCAGATCGAGGTCCTGTGCGACAGTGACGAGGACGGAGCGCTCATTGGCCCAGGCAGGGCAGTGCCGAAGCGTATGCTCTGCCGTGTCCTCCGAGCCACTGTCGCAGTGACGGCATAGAGGATCAGGCTCTCGCCTGATCCTCCATAAGTACCGGCCGAAACATCCATGTCCCGTGAGGACCTGGGTCAGCCGGTACGTCACCACCCCGTGGGGGCGCCGCATCCACTCTTCCAAGATGGGGCCAATGGCCTGAGTGGTGCGGCGCCCCCACGGGCGCCCGCCAGTGACTAGCGTAACCAACCTTGGTTTTGAAGATGCGGCCACACTGCGGGCAGGTCAGGACGCCGTGGCGGTAATGGTAAGGGACAGCTGCAGGTTGTCTTGCCTTAAGTGCGTCACGCTTGGCGTCCAAATATTCATATTCATATTCATTTATTTGCAACCATATTCATACATAATTAAACAACTTAAAACTAGTATAGAATATAGACCCTGTTAGGGTATGGCAAAACATTTGTTACATTAATATAAACAATTATATTACTTAGATATTAAATTGGCAGCAATGGAAGTGTGACGGATGAGGAATAATAATAATTATGCATTACTAAAGTATTCATTAAGGCTATAATAAGATTTTAGAAGAAGCATATTTTTCAATTTTTTAAGGAAGATTCTTGTGTTCAGTTCCATTCTAATATCATTAGGTAAATTATTAAAGACTTTTATTGCACTACAATATGGACTAGAACTATATATAGCTAACCGACTACTTGGTATTTTATATTTATATTTATTATTTCGTCTAGGGATATGCAAACCTGACCATGTCGCACTATCAAAAAGCTCCTTGTTATTTTTGATAAATTTACATATTTCCCTCCTTTGAGATTACTTTGTTAATACTTGTAGGAACAGACTTGTCCCCACGAACAGTGGAAGTACTTCCGCCGAGCTAGGTGATCGCGCTCGGGGACCGCGGTCCGATGGACCGTCTTGGTTTTTCGTATACAGGGTTACTTGTAAGTAGTGCGCATCCTTTCATGAGGTGATAGTATAGGTCAATACGGACAAATTTGACCATGGGATACACTGGGCAAAAGTCAACCGTTTTGAAAATAATCGAATTTCAAGACTCTTGACGGGGCCTCCTCTTTCAATCCATTTATTCTGATGATTTTGATCCAACCAATCGTTATGGTGATTGGTTATACCGTCCTTGTCAAATTTCGACTCGTCAGTCCATAAAATAATGAAAGTGTATGTGATTGGTTAAATCAAAATCATCAGAATAAATGGATTGGAACTACAGTTCTAGAAGCTTTAATAGCTCCCGCTGCTGGAATTCTAGAAGGAGCCTCTAATGGGAGAATGGGAGATTCTGTTCTGGAAGTCTTGGTTTCACCCGGGGAAAACTATTTATCTGATGTGATTATATTCTTTAACTCCTTAGTCTTAGTCTTATTTTGGTACTGAGATACAGAATTAATTAATTAATTCACACAGTCCATTCCTCCTACATCCATTCCTTTTTTGGTCTGCCTTTTCCTCTGTACCCATTTCCTTATATAAAAATACTAGCTTTTGCCCGCGACTTCGTCCGCGTGTTTAAATTTATACATACAAAAGTTTTTTCCCGCTAACTCCCGTTCCCGTGGGAATTTCTCAAAATACAGCCATAACTAAACTTTATATTTACTAAGGTACCTGCATGCCAAATTTCAAGCGTCTAACTTAAGCGGTTTAGATTTTTCATACAAAAGGATTTTCCCGCTAATTCCCGTTCCCGTGGGAATTTCGGGAATTCCTTTCTTAGTGCACCCCTACGGTACCTAAGCTACGTCCCTTCCAAATTTCAAGTGCCTACGTTTAGCCGTTTGGGCTGTGCGTTGATATGTCAGTCAGTCAGTCAGTCAGTCAGTCAGTTTCTCCTTTTATATATATAGATATCTATATTGTTACGAAATGATTATAAAAGTTAATCTGTCTTGTCCCAACAGCAGCTCGCAGGGCAGCGGGATGAACAACTGGGCGTCGCTGTCGGACAGCGGCGGCAGCGGGCACGCGGCCGCGCGCGCGCCCTCCCCGCAGAGCCCGGCGCGGCGCGTGCGCAGCCGCAGCCTCAGGTACCACAACACTGAACACGAGACACCGCTGAACACGAGGCACTGCTGAACACGAGACACCGTTGAACACGAGACACTGCTGAACACGAGACACCGCTGAACACGAGACACCGCTGAACACGAGACACCGTTGAACACGAGACACCGCTGAACACGAGACACCGCTGAACACGAGACACCGCTGAACACGAGACACCGTTGAACACGAGACACCGTTGAACGTTGCACATTGGAACACAAAAGTACTGAATAAGTGACATAAAAAGCGCGACACGATAAGCCTGACAGGATGCGTGCGCAACCGCAGCCTCTGGTAGGGACAGCGCTGAACACGGGACACCGCTGAACGTTGCACATTACAAGTAAAAAGCGCAACATGATACGTGCGCAGCCGCAGCCTCAGGGACAGTGCTGAACACTAGACACCGCTAAACGTTGCACATTACAAGTAAAAAGCGAATCTTCGCTCGAATTGAGCTGCCCGTCCGGAGAAGGACCTCCACTTTATAGAATACCGCAGCCAAATGACCTCCGGGTCGTGTTTCTGCTGATGAGTAGGGTTTCCGGAGCTCGTGGAGTTGTTAGTGTTGGGCCGGCATGGCGGTGGCAACTGACAGGTAACTGACTAGTTACTTGCCCGTTGTCACAGCGTCTTGGGATTTTCTTTCGCTTTCCATCAGGCGTAGGGAAGCCATTATGTCCAACTACAATAAAAAACAACCTATGTATTTATTTACTATGGTGCTTGTTTCAGTTCCCCCTCGCGGTCGCCCGGCGGGGCGGGCGGGGGCGGCGGGGAGGGCACGAAGGACGACGCTGTCTCGGCGATGTCCTCTCTCTTCGCCGCGCGGTTCCCCGCTGCGCAAAAGGCTATGAACGATAAGTATGTATATACCATTGCTTCCCTAACTGCGCGCCAATGTGCTAGGGCCGTCGCGAGGCGATCGGTGAACATCCTTCAGAAAAGCAAGCACATCCTTCTCATCAGCATTCTTAAGTGTAATAATAATTAATATCTCTTGATTTTCATACGTATATAATAATTTCATCTAAACTAATATTATAAAGCTGAAGAGTTTGTTTGTTTGTTTGAACGCGCTAATCTCAGGAACTACTGGTCCGAATTGAAAAATTCTTTTTGTGTTGAATAGACCATTTATCGAGGAAGGCTTTAGGCTATATAGCATCACGCTGCAACTATAAGGAGCGAAGAAATAATGGAAAATGTAAAAAAAAACGGGGAATAAATAACTATTCCACGCGGACGAAGTCGCGAGCACAGCTAGTACGTATATAATAAAAAACATGCGTCGCAAGAAGTATAACATTTCTGTGGGCCGTCATTGTTTAATAAGTTTGAGAAGCCCTCGTATACGGTGTGTTTGATCTATGTCGACTTCCGTTCGAGTCTTTTGCAGACCGTACGAGTACACCATAAGCTAGAAATAAGTTAGTTTAGCTCAGTTCCCGTACCACCGATTTTAAGTTGCCAAATGGAAGTATAGTCGATGTTTTTTAACCGACTTTAAAATGGAGGGAAGATTTTAATCAGTTATTTTTATTACTTGTGTTTTTTTATAAGAAGAGCTTTCATGATGACCTCACTCCACCTGATGGTAAGCGGTCGTGAGGTCCAAAAGTTAGGTCGACAGGCATAATAGAACAAATCCCCGTGCGCCTGTCGCCCCATTGTCGTGTGTCATTTCATTATTTCTTTCTTTTCATTACATATTCGATAGACAGCGCATGAGTTCAGAAATGCTGCAAATGTATTAAATAAAATAATAAACAATAAAGTAATGTAAAACAAGATAGTAAAGTCTAAATAAAATCATATCGTCTTTCTTGATTACATTTTTGCCTAAATTGCACATGTAACATACATTATTAAGATCTTACAATCTACAATATAAGGTCTTAAAAGTAAATTACAAGACTAGGATAGGGTGCAGAAATACAGTGCATTGTAGATGGCGCCCGTTTGCATGTGTGCTTAGTTATTTAATTAGTTAAAAAAGCTTCTGCTGTTGATGTAAAACAACGATGTATAAGAGAGGTAGGGCATAGCGAATCTTCGCTCGAATTGAGCTGCCCGTCCGGGGAAGGACCTCCGCCCTATAGAATACCGCAGCCAAATGACCTCCGGTTCGTGTTCCTGCTGGAGAGTAGGGTTTCCGGAGCTCGTGGGGGTTAGGGTTGGGCCGGCATGGCAGTGGCAACTGACAGGTAGCTGACCAGTTACTTGCCCGTTGTCACAGCGACTTGGGCTTCTCTTTCGCTTTCCATCAGGCGTAGGGAAGCCATTATGTCGAGCTAGTATAAAAAATTTTTTTTCTTATTTTGTCCGTTTGCTATCAGTTATCCTTTTCTCATTTCATTCTCAACTGCATACTTCTATTCCAGGCTGAGGGCACTTATCGACGAAGTGACCGAGTTAGATAAGAAACCGGACCGGCCGCCTATAGAGAGATTTGTACAAAGACAGGTAATTCAGGAGCTTACACGTTGTAGGATGGACCACGGTAGCGGTGACCAAGAAATATGAACTAACAATTGGGTCCAAGAATACCTCCCTGAGGTAGGCCCTTAAAGTAAGACAGCTATGATGGAACATGACTGCGAAAACATTGCACAAAATCTTCGTCAAGCGTAAAATTTAAATGCATTTTATGGCATTTGTAATTTGAAATGATTTTAACACGCACATATTATTTTTTTTGACCATGATGTTTCGGCCGATGCACGGCCGAAATGTCGGATTAAAAAAAATATGTTCTCGTTAAATTCATGTTAAAAGTAAAGATATCCATACTAATATTATAAATAGGAAAGTGTGTCTGTCTGTATGTTTGTCTTTCTATCACGGCAAAACGAAGCGACGAATTGACGCGATTTTTTAAGTGGAGATAGTTTTATCTAAATAATTAATTAATTTATTATTAAACTTACAGACTAATCTAATGCGGTAGTATACCTAATCTTATCTACTTATAGATAATTATGTACAATGTTACCCTTGTGAATTCACTCAGAGAACACGAGAAAATGTTGAAGGGATGGAGAGTAACATAGGCTACTTTTTGCCCCTTTCTAACCCCACACTTCCCTAAAACGGGGGGCAACGCGGGCGAAGCCGCGGGCACAGCTAGTAAGATAATATACGCGATAAGAACTCCATTATTACACCACAAATGCTGTCTGGCACTATTGTAGAAAACCTTTTAAACAAGGCAGAAGCATCTTACGAGACGAGGTGGACATGATAATTGGCGCCTTTAGTTTTCATAAGCTGCTAAATGATGTAGATTTCCTTTTTTCTGTGTGTAACAAATAAAATAAATATACAAATAAATCTTTATTTCTTATCTAGGTACTGGAGATGGCTCGAGACTGCTTACACAAGTCTGAATCGAAGCAGGTCACAAGCAGTTACTTCTATGACATGGCTGACAGTTTAGACAGGCTACTGGCCGAGGTGAGCATAGAATATCCATCAATCATTTAAAAAAAAAAGATATTTCAATGTAAGTTTATCAGTTGTCTAGTACCGATAGTACAAGCTTTGGTTTAGTTTGGGGCCAGATGGCGATGTGTGGCCCAGTGTGGCATGTCTTGAGTTGTTATTTATTATTATTATTTTCCGGTTTAATTTTCACATTTTCATTGCATTATTTGCTAAGAACGGGCTTGAAGCCAAAGAACTTAGCAAAGTATATAAATATGTAAATTTTATTGTGAAATTCCGGCTGATGTATTTGTGTTTAAGAATCTACGACCTATTATTTATTATTATTATTATTTATCTTTGCACGTTTCTCGTCAGACCCGCGAGAAGTCAGCAGAAGCGGGGGCGCAGGTGGCGCCTCTGGTGACGCGGCTGGTGCTGGCTATGGCGAGACCTGCTCGTCTGCTGGAGTGCCTGGAGTTCGACCCTGAGAGGTTCTACCGGCTGCTGGAGGCGGCCGAGGGGCACGCGAGGCACTTGCAGGTACCCCTTTTCTTTGTCAACATATGCTGTCCCACTGCTGGGCCAAGGTGTCCCCCAAACTTTTCCATAGTTCTCTTCTAAAGCCAGAGCCTGCCAATCCTCTGATTGATGGACCAAATCGTCACACCATCTTTTCTTGGGTCACATTCGTCGGTAGCTGTCTTCCGGCATCCATAGTGTGACTATACTGGCCCATCTCTCCAAGCTTTCATCCTGCATATTATGGCCTGTTCAATCCTATTTTAGGCACCTAGTACTTTTGTTTGTTTGACCAGAGACAATGCTGTTTATGCATCGCAGCTACTACTACTGCTGTGTGCCCAGTTATTTTTATAAAGTAGATAAATGCATGCCTAAACAAAAAAAAAAAATGTTTTCTTAACTAATATAGATAGTGTAACTAAATTCAAATGTATCTAATAGCGTAAGTAGGTTATTTATGTAACAGAAGTGAGAACTGCTGCCGACAAACTGCTTAGCAGTTTGGCAGATAACCTATTTGTATGTACCTTGCATTCAATAAATTAAAAAAAAAAAACTCGGAGGAGTAGCAGGATATGTGAGACTTAAGTCAGGACCTTCCAACGTGAAGTAGGTGGGAGCCACCCTGCCTCAAATTGGGAAATAAGCAGGAAATACCGACTAAAGACTCTGGTCATCCACCAAGGGGCGGTATCGAGGGTCCTAGGAAGCATCCCTCCGAGACACTACTAAAGGAACCTAGTACCTAGCCGGCTCCGTACCGTTCTTTGTAGCCAGCTTCTAGTTGCGACTTTTCCGAATACGGATACGACGGGGTTTGAGTCAGAACTGTCGTACACTAGGTCTGGGGTCAGTCAGGGAAGTAATCTAGGGCCCCTAAATCCTACTATCCTACTAATATTATAAATGCGAAAGTTTGTTTGGATGGATAGATGGATGGATGTTTGTTGCTCTTTCACGCAAAAATTACTGAACGGATTTTAATGAAACTTTACAGTAATATAGCTTATACATTGGATTAACACATAGGCTATGTTTTATACGGATATTCACGCAGGCAGAGCCGCGGGCAGCAGCTAGTTTTATAATAATGATGATAAGTGATTGAGGGACCTTTAAAAAGCGAGCCTACAATTTTCTCAAGGGCTGGTAGCACACCTGTTGCGGTGTCTATGGGCTGAAGTGATCACTTACCATCAGCTAACACAGTGCCATGTTCCTCAGGGTATCACGACGGACATCCCTCAGTACATAATCCACAAGCTGGGGCTGTCGAGGGATCCGCTAGCGGAGCTCCACGCGCCGCCGCCGCCGCCGCCGCCCCAGCAGAACGCCTCCCCCTCGAAGTGAGTACTCGTGAGGCTTAAATATAGATAATAACAACGAATATAAAAGAAGGTTAAAGTGCTTTTTAACAGATAAATGTGTTTACAATGTAATAGAGTTTCTTGTAAATTAGCAGATAAGTAGTATTAAGTTTTATATTAAGATGTAATTACTCACTTTATAGATCTAAGATTTTGCTGTGCCCTTGCAGGGTTTTTGTGAGGTACTTATCCATTTGTGTAATCTTTCGTAACCACATAATGCAACAAATATTATGATTATGATATGATTACTCAATCACCTTATGCCGCCTATACATACACGTTTGTGAAAAAAGTTCCTCTACCGCTGCTTAAATTAACATCATCATCAGCCTATTGCAGTCCACTGCCGGACGTAGGCTTCTCCAGTTGTTCGCCACTTAAGGCAAACGTCTGGAGGATATACCCATAATCGCGACGCTGGGCAGGCGGGTTGGCGATCGCAGGACATAGCTTCGAGCATTGCTTCCTTGCTTACCAAAATTCTATGCAAAACTAAATACTGCTAAGGGCGATCCCTGCTGGCTCGAACCTCAGTTCAGGGCGTTGCTAGGATATGCCCTACCCTCCCTTTAGGGAGAAAAACGATCAGCTGCTTTCCTAAATATATAAAAGGAAATACTGGTTGACTTGCACAGCCTAAACGTAGGCACTAGAAATTTGGAAGGGATGTAGCTAAACTACCGTAGAGGTGTAAGAAAGGAATTCCGAAAATTCCCACGGAAACGGGAGTTAGCGGGAAAAAACTTTTATATGAAAAATCTAAACCGCGTAAGATATATGATTGAAATTTGACATGCAGTTACCCTAATGAACGTTAAGCTTACTCGCAACGCGATATTGCAAAATTCCCACGGGGACGGGAGCTATTGGGAAAAAGCTTTTGTATGTAAAAATCTAGTTTACTTATAAATGAGAACTATTTGACCTTCAGAAGCCGAGGTCGCCAGTCGCCTCCCGGAGCGCCGGGGTCAGGAGGGGCGCCACCCTCGGAGAACGACTACCAGGTCATCAAGCTGATCTCCAACGGCGCGTACGGCGCCGTCTACCTCGTCAAGCACAAGCAGACTAGGCAGAGGTATGTACTGCCCAGTAGGCCTACTCTAGGTTTAAACCAATCTCGATTTCAATCCTAACAAATTAAGTAATATTTAATCATAAATGAACGTATAGATATTTAAATTTTCCTGTATTTGGTAGTTTACATTTTGTTACATTATGACCACCTCAAGTCATAGTTCATTAATTCTCTGTATATTATCTGTACTAGATCCTGCAGAAGATTTCGATCCCAATCCCATTTGGTTCAAGAGTACCTACCCTGGTTGTGTCGGGTCTGGGTGTTGTGGGAGATGTCCCCAGTCATCTACTACTAAGAACTTTAGTTTGAAACGGGTGGTCGATTAATGTCTGCTGGCGCATCTATTTACAAGTTTTGGTTCCTGTCCGCTAATTTCGGGAAACCACGTTTTTTTAAATTACTTTGAGTCTGGGTGTTCTAAGAGTCGAAAGAATACATTAAGATACGAGATAAATTTATTGATAACACTAACAATACAAAAAGTAATAAAATATACACAGAACACATCTAAGTCAAATCTTACTTGAAATATGATTCTGATTTTCGAGTAAACTTAAAGTTTATCACGATACTAAAACAACGTAAGGCGGATCTATGAGTATAATATAATATACGTATATAGGTATTGTATGGTAGTTGTAGGTAGTAGCGGAGCCTAGTGGTAAGATCGTCGCTTCACACACGTGAGGTCGTCGGTTCGAATCCGCGCGGGGCACGCACCTCTGAATTTGAAAAAATCTATGTGCGGAATTATACCACTAGCTTAGCGGTGAAGGAAAACATCATGAGGGAAACCTGCACATCCAGTTTAATTCTGAATGTGTAACCATGGTCCAAATTTGTCTGGTTCCCCCATCTGAGGGTTACGAAGGTCAGATGGCAGTCGCTTCAATGTAATAACCAGACTCGCTAAATCTAGGATCATGGTCAAAGCGGACCCTGGGCCTAGAGGCACAAACCGGGACAACGCTAAGAGGAAGAAGAGGTATTGTAAGGTAAACCTATTGAAATGAATGTATTATTCCAGGTACGCGATGAAGAAGATAAGCAAAAACAATTTAATACTGCGGAATCAAGTGGAGCAAGCGTTCGCGGAGAGGGACATCCTCAGCTTCGCAGACAACCCTTTCGTGGTGAGTGTGGCCCTTATGTAACATTACATGACTTGTATGATTACGACAATAACTCGTATCATTGTAACGATGTGCGATCAGAGTGCCTAGCACGAACACTTTCGAAAAAGTATGCGTAACGTAACCGTAAACGGGCGATAATTTTCACTACGTTAACGTACGTAAACGTAGTACCTCTTACGCACGATAGGGGCGCTGTACCAAGTTTCATACAAATGTTTACGGTAACGTGCTAGGCACACAGTACATTGGGGGCCACCCGCGAAACACGTGTCACGAATTTTATGACTTTGCCCCCTCCCTTCTCCTAGTCACTGCTGGTCACTCACTCTATAGACCCCCTCCCCCACATTAAGTGTATGGATGGATAAAGGTTGTTTTTTTTTTATATTTTCGCTCAGTAATGGTATCTTTTTCTGCATTAGGGTCTTTTAAACACATAAAAGAGTATAATATTAAAACAAGAAGAAAAGGTAAAAAGCACAAATGAAAATAAAATATTAAAACACAAAACCAAATCGTCGCAGAATTTAGACAGAAGACAGACAGCAGCGCGTCGCCTAGGCAACGCGTCAACAAGAAAGAAAACATACTAAATGGCTTCTAGCCAGCCTGTCGTTGACATGCCTGATCCTGGAGTTCCCATTACCTTGATACCACAGTACTCACTTCTACATTTTTTTTATGCGAGAGGCGGCAGACGAGCAAGTGTGATGCCTGATGGTAAGCAGTCGACACCGCCCATGGACACCCGCAGCTCTAACCGAGTTTAGAGTCGCTTCCGGCCTTTTAAATATGAATACGCTCGTTTCTTGAAGGTTCCCAAGTCGTAGCTGTTCGGAAAGACTGCCGCAGGAAGTTGGTTCCACAAAACCGAGGCGCGAGGCAAGAAGTTCCTCATAAAACGTACAGTCGAGGATCGCCAGCCATCGAGATGATGTGGATGGAATTTCAGTCGGTTACGTGTGGTGCGGTGAAGAAACTCCGCTGCAGGCAGTAAACCAAACAATTCTTCAGAACATTCCCCATGATAGATGCGGTAGAGAACGCACATGGATGTACGTCTCTTCGCAATGCCAGTGAGTCGAGTCGACCAGACAAAGTTAGGTCATCGACAATACGAGCAGCTCTCTCATGTTGTACAGTAGAACTCCAATTATCCGAATTAATGGGGACCGGGACCCATTCGGATAATCAAATATTCGGATAATCGGATTTTTAAAAAAAAATTGCCATTGGAGAGAATAAACGCTACGTTTTGTTATTGCACTATTTTTTTATTGAATTAAATGAAAGAAACATGAAATACATGTTTTAAATATAAACAAAATGTACTTATGTACAAGTTTAGAAATAAAAATCATTGTTTTTTAAACATCTCAGTCAATGTAAGCTGTTTTGCGGTCTTCAACCGTTAAGACAAGTCAAGTCAAGACTTGACGCGCAAACACTGGCTTCGCGGGGGGAAGAATAATAGCACACTTAGACTTTTTTGGACAATTTTTTGTGATTCGGATAATCGGCGATTCGGATAGTCCGAGTTCGGATAATTGGAGTTCTACTGTACATGTTTCTCTCCCGGTCCCAGGTGACGATGTACTGCTCGTTCGAGACCAAGCGGCACCTGTGCCTGATCCTGGAGTTCGTGGAGGGCGGCGACTGCGGCACGCTGCTCCGCGCCGGCCCGCTGCCGGCCGACATGGCGCGGCACTACTTCGCGGAGGCCGTGCTGGCCGTCGAGTACCTGCACTCCTACGGGATCGTGCATCGGGACCTCAAGCCGGACAAGTGAGTAGTATACAAGCTATAATAGACAAGAGAGAGGTAGGGCATAGCGAATCTTCGCTCGAATTGAGCCGCCCGTCCGGGGAAGGACCTCCACCCTATAGAATACTGCACTCAAATGACCTCTGGGTCGTGTTTCTGCCGGTGAGTAGGGTTTCCGGAGCTCGTGGGGGGTTAGGGTTGGGCCGGCATGGCGGTGGCAACTGACAGGTAACTGACCAGTTACTTGCCCGTTGTCACAGCGACTTGGGCTTCTCTTTCGCTTTCCATCAGGCGTAGGGAAGCCATTATGTCCTGCCACTATAAAAAAAAATATAAAAAAAAGCTCGATGGCTCATTTGGTAGTGCCTTCTGAGCCAAGAGTTGCGGGTTCGATCCCCGCACAGTACAAACATTTGTGTGCATGAACATGTCTGTTTGTATTGGTCTGGGTGTTTTCTATGTATAATATGTATTGATTTACAAAAAAAAATATCTAAGTTTATCAGTTGTCTAGTACCCATAGTACAAGCTTCGGCTTAGTTTGGAGCTAGATGGCGATGTGTGGCCCAGCGTGGCATGTCTTGGGATATTTATTTATTTATATCACTGCGTCAGTGGTCATTAACGTGGGATGTAAGGGAGCGACCTATCACCTTTTCGCTCCGAGCCATCCTCACCTGCCCGTAGTGCATCCTGCCGAACAACAAACGAGGCGCTGGCAAACCGACTGGTGGCGGTATAACCATCACGATAGAAGGCGGTAATTAAATACCACAGGCCGATGACGGGCAGCAGCGTCATAGGAGCAAGAGGCTACGCCCTGCGATCGCCAACCCGCCTGCCCAGCGTGGCGATTATGGGTATATCCTCCAGATGTTTGCCCTAGGGGACGAACAACTGGAGAGGCCTATGTCCAGCAGTGGACTGCAATAGACTGATGATGATTGGTCATTTACCTTTTAGACATAAGGGATCATTTGGTAGCCCCAATGTATGGTAAAATGATTTTTGTTCTGGACGCCCAAAAATACATAACTACGATATCTCTAGCTGTAGAAACTTTCTTACGTCCAAAAAAGAGAAGGATGTCTGTCTGTCCCTACGTATGCTTATATCTTTTAAACTACGCAACAAATTTTGATGCGGTTTTCATGTACTTATTATTATATTTTGTTTCAGTCTACTCATCACTGCTACTGGTCATATCAAGTTAACGGATTTTGGTCTTAGCAAAATGGGTTTAATGTCATGTGAGTATTTCATTTATTCAAAACTAGCCGTACCGGTGACATCGCACGAGTGGATATCGGGTTTCAAAAATAACGGACTTCCATATAATGGTACCTACATTTTAAGTTAGACCTCTAGCAATACATTGGTGAAAACCGCATTTAATTCCAAGCAGTAGTTCTCGCGTGATGCGCGCTCAAAAATGCGTATAAAAATTTCTCCCGTTTTCCCAACACTTCCCGTCACTGTTCTGCTCCTATTGATAGTAGCGTGATGAAAAGTGTACTATAACCTGCCCAGGAGTATGAAGAATAAATTGTACAAAGTTTCGTTAAAATCCGTCCAGTAGTTTTTTTTCTATAACGAACATACAGACAGACAAAAATTTTACTGATTGCATTTTTGGCATCAGTATCGATCGCTTATCACCCATCGCACATTACGCAATTAAATGCGGTTTTCACCAATGTATTGTTAGAGGTCTAACTTAAAATTTAGGTACCATTTTATGGAAGTCCGTTATTTTTGAAACCCGATATCCACGCGTGCGACGCCGCCGGCACAGCTAGTCAGTATTATGTGTTTGTCTCGTCATACAATGTGTCCCACCATTTTCCCTCTTCTGTTTTCATTCAATCAATCAACAGCCTTGGTCTGAACGTATTCCTCCTTTAATTAATTTATTCCTGCTCTAATTACTTTGCATCAAGCATTTGTTTTCCTTAACTAATTTGACGTAGTGATTAATGATTAATTAATTTCCTCAGTGGCAACAAACCTGTACGAGGAGTACGCGGATCGCGAGGCGCGACAGTTCTCCGACAAGCAAGTCTGTGGCACGCCCGAGTACATCGCGCCCGAAGTGATACTTAGACAGGTGTGCCTATTTGAATCGAATAAGCTATTATGGCTATAAATTGTAATAGGCTATTATGGTCAAAAATTGTAATTAGTCCGTCTTTTAGCTTATTCAAAAAGAAAAGACACGTATTTTTCCTTTTTTCATTCAAATAAAGAATAGCAAAGATACAAGGCATCAAAAGTTAGGAGTGGGAGTCTTTGACGTCACTCGCTCCCGTAAAAATGCCTCACCGAGTGACGTCACGCGTAATTTCAACGGGCTACAACTTTGTAATTTTTAATCTAATTTTCAAATAAAAAAATACGTGTCTTTTATTTTTGAACAAGCTAAAAGACGGACTAATAACAATTTTTGACCATAATAGCCTATTAGTCCGTCTTTAAACTTATTCAAAAATAAAAGACACGTATTTTTTTTTATTTATTTCTAAGAAAGCATTTGACCACAATCACACGTGATGTTAAGTGATGATGTGGTCTAGGATGGAGCATGCTTATTTAGATAAAGCCTATTCACTCTAGCCTTAAAAACCTCCACACTCAGGAAAGACGTCAGCTGGCAGAGAATTTCATATTTTGGCCGTCCGCGGCAGGAAGGAATTAGCAAATCTTTTTGTAAATTAGACTAAAAATTACAAAGTTATAGCCCGTTGAAATTACGCGTGACGTCACTCGGTGAGGCATTTTTACGGGAGTGAGTGACGTCAAAGACTCCCACTCCTAACTTTTGATGCTATTGTTTATTTGAATGAAAAAAGGAAAAATAAGTGTCTTTTATTTTCGAATAAGCTAAAAGACGGACTAATTAAAATTTTTAGCCATAACAGCCTATTGAATTGATTTGAATTTTTATTTACCATAAAGATAACATAAATAAATAATAATATATCAGACAACATCACATACATTGCTCTAATCCCAAAGTAAGTACCTTAAGCACTTGTGTTATGGGTATCAGAACAACGAAGGTACCACAAATAAATACTTAAATACATGATGTATACCATCTTACTAAAACTTAACACTTATACTTAACTAAAGCACTACATAATGCATAGATTTTTCTATTTGACTGACCACTACCTTTCGTGTCCAGGGCTACGGCAAGCCGGTGGACTGGTGGTCGATGGGCATCATCCTGTACGAGTTCCTGGTGGGCTGCGTGCCCTTCTTCGGGGAGACGCCCGAGGAGCTGTTCGCTCACACTGTCAATGGTGAGTTTTGTTAAAGAGTCCGAACGAAATAGATTGAAACGTAACGAATAGGCTTTGGGATTTGGATTGGGATGTAAAGGAGCGACCTATCACCTTTTCGCTCCAAGCCAAAAGGTGATAGTAAACCATCATGATAGAAGGCGTAGCTAAATACCATAGGCCGATGACAGGCAGCAGCGTCACCGGAACAAGAAGCTACGCGCTGCGATCGCCAACCCGCCTGCCCAGCGTGGCGATTATGAGTATATCCTCCAGAGGTTTGCCGTAGGTGGCGAGCAGCTGGAGAGGCCTATGTCAAGCAGTGGACTGCAATAGGCTGATGATGAATAGGCTTTGCTTCTCAGTTTCGGCCGGAACTGAAATTGTCGCCCTTGCTTTCAGGTTTGGCCGAAACCATAAACGGCCTTTCCGCCGTGCCTTCGATTTCGATCGAAACCAAAAGCTAACTTTGGCTTTGCGCTCAGTTTCAGCCGAAACCGAATCACTATGACAGTTGACGTCTTTTAGATATAATATTATAGCCGTATGACCTAACAAAGGGATGTAAGGGAGCGACCTATCAGTGCATCCTGCCGAACAACAAACGAGGCTCTGGAAAACCGACTGGTGGCGGTAACCATCACGATAGAGGGCGTAGCTAAATAGCACAGGCCGATGACGGGCAGCAGCGTCACCGGAGCAAGAAGCTACGCCCTACGATCGCCAGCCTGCCTGCCCAGCGTGGCGATTATGGGTATATCCACCAGCTATGTCCAGCGGTGTACTGCAATAGGCTGATGATGATGACGTAACAAAATGGCGGCTTTTATGATACGAGGAGTAGTAAGAACAGATGTAACATTTATTTTATACATTTTCTAACTGCTCAAAGCTTCAACAATAGCCCCCCTGAACGCCATAACTAATAGTGCCGTTATGTTGCCAGACGACATAGAATGGCCGTCGGAGGAGGACTACCCCATAGCGGTGGAGGCGCGCAGCATCATCACGGAACTGCTCGCGCGCAACCCGCGCGACCGGCTGGGCACCGGCGGCACTCACCAAGTGAAGGTACTGGCGTGTGACGTCACTGGACACTAGTTATAAGAAAAAAGAATGTTTATTATTTTTGAACATCACAACATATACAGTAAAATCACATTCACACTTAAACACAAACAAAGATAAAACATTATAACTAAAATGACAAAATTAGACTGGACACGGCCGTTGCGACGTCCAAAATAAAAGGGCCTCACTCAGCATATAGTTATAGCGTGGAGGCGCCGAGCATCGGCACCGGCGGCACTCGCCAAGTGAAGGTACTGGCGTATGAAGTCAATGGTCACTACCCCAAAGTTAAGGTACTGGCGTGTGACGTCACTGGACAATACCCCGAAGTAAAGGTACTGGCGTGTGACGTCACTGGACACTACCCATAGCGTGGAGGCGCGGAGCATCGTCACCGGCGGCACTCGCCAAGCGAAGGTACTGGCGTGTGACGTCACTGGACATGTGCATTTTTTATACTTTTTTGAAAAAATGCAAATTTTTATGACTAAAAGTAATCTTGGAGGCCAGCTGGCGGTAGCAACTGATGATTTCTCTTTCGTTTTCCATAAAGCGAGGGGAAGCCATTGATGTGCCATTATAAAGTATTAAGACAATATTATTTCCTTGCAGCCTTCAAACGACAAAGATTTGGCAGTTCAAAAAAATCGTACTGATTCATATGCTTCATTTATTACGCAGGAACACGTATATTTCTACGGATTGGACTGGAACAATCTCCTCAGGCGGAAAGCGGAGTTCATACCACAGTTGGAGAATGACGAGGACACCAGTTATTTCGACAGTAAGTTTGTTGTTTCTAGTATCGTAGTTTAAAAATGTATATAGGCAGGCCCCTCTTTCCCACTGGGCACTATGGGCACGTGCCCAGGGCCCCGTGATCGAATGGGGCCCCCTAGTTCCTGCCAGATTACCAAATGATAACTGATATTTTAGGTCATAGGGGGCCCCATGATCCTAATATGCCCAGGGCCTCAAATAGTTTAAAGACGGCCCTGTATATAGGTGATGTTCTCTTACCGTGTATTCAGAACACTATGGATACATAATTTACATACGGTCGAATTGAGAAACCTTCCTCCTTTTTTGAAGTCGGTTAAAAAAGAATATGGTAATTATGTTCATTTTTAACCTCAAACTTGACATTAGTTTGACATTTCGTATTGAAAAATGACGCTGTGATGTTGGGTATATTTGAAAAAAAAAAAAAAAAACCACCCGTTTCCTTTCTGAGAGAAAACTTTTCGAAGGCTTGAAATGATCTATTTATACTGTGACGTCGTAATGCATGCGCACTATGAAAAGTCTGCCTGTGTCTCTCGCGCGCTTAGTTTATGAGCGTGAAGGAGACAGTCACAGTTTTACTTTTGCTATCCCTACTACCCTACTAATATCATAAATGTGAAAGTGACTCTGTCTGTCTGTTACGCTTTCTCGCTTAAACCTCTCAACTGATTTTGATGAAATTTGAAAGGATGATTTTCATCCAGAAAGGACATTCTTTCACTCACAGGCTATCTTTTATTGCGAAAAAAAAGGGATGAGGAAACACTTCTGTGACACACCTACTGTGAACGCGGGCGAAGCCTAAGGCACAGCTAGTTGCTTATAAATACAGCGTGATCTTTTTGATATTCTACTTTCCACAAATATTGCCCGTATTTAACGTGTACACGTCTCCCCAGGCCGCTGCGACCGCTACAACCACAGCGAGGTTGACACGGACGAGGCCGCCGAGACCGCCGAGCCGGCCGACGAGGCTGGCCTGTTCGCGGCCTTCAGCAGTACCAGCCCTCAGTGGCGCCGCCACTACCATTCGGGCGTCTCGCATGACTCCAGGGTAAGTTGCGAATCTGGGAATGAATGTAACGGGAATGTTTAAAAGCCTTTTCTCCGGCCAAAAAAGAGTTCCCCCTTTTTCAAGACGAGCTAAGCGAAGCGCAAGGGCACTACCTACCTTTTCTCGAAAGGTTTCGCCGTTTTTTTGAACCCTCATAACTTTGGTTTGGATGATGCTAAACAACGCACGGGCGCAAACGAGTCCAATACAAAGAGGAAAGAAAGCGCGCAAGCAACCACTTTTATTTATCTATTATTTTCGTATGTACCTCAGCTGTGACCTGCTATACAAAACCTCTGCTGATGCTACAAAAGTGAAAAAAGTATCGACGATTTTTGTGTCCGTTACAGAGTACAGACAGTTGGCCGGGGACCCCGGACAGCGCGGGTCCGCCGACCACGCCCACTGCGCCGCTGCATCATCATCCCAAGTGTCCGGTAAGGTTCAACGTTGCTTAATAAAATAGTATAAGGTTCATAATGGCATAGTAAGCTAGATTCGTTGCGAGATAAGACGGCAATAAGCCAGGAAATATAAAGGCAACCAGTATGTCAACAAATGTATTGCTCAACTAAAGCTTACATGACTTTTACTGTCAGTATGTGGAAATATCTCAATTTATAACAACTTTGTATTTCTAAAAAAAAAGTAAGGGTAACATAATTATTTTCATAAGTTTTAATAAGCTGAACAGCTTATTATACGTTTTTAATTTATCTTGTTATATTCTAGGAATATCAACGTACACTGAAATTGATAACTGTATACATTACATATATTATTTATGAAATAAAGATCTAAGAAACGGAACTCTTTCTTATTTAAATGTAAGAAAGAAAAGCGTTTATTTAGTGCAATACGATACTTGCCAGTTTTTTTTTATATATTTTAAACAAGGCTAACTGTTGAGTTTGTTGCGGCACTTCTTCTCAGCAGGCTACACGTCGAAGTGCTGGTAGGAAAAAAGTTTGACGTGCAAAAGTATTACTAGTGAATCTATTTGCAGAAATAAACTATTTTATTTTATTTTATTTTAACGGATATTTAACGTAAAACGATTTTTATTACATAGTAATAAAGTTAAGTTTGTTTATTTTATAAAATAGAATCGCTATTTGTGATAAATGTGATTTGGAGTTATTTTAACAAAAATAGTTAGTAGCGGTAAAGTAACATGGCGCAATAAGTATTGTCCATCTGTTTTATGTCATGTGTAAATCTTATGTCAAAAGGCCGACCTACATTGTACTTTGTTCGTATATTATGGAATTCTATGTCTGAAATTAATAATTTGAGCCGGGTCGTGTTTCTGCCTGTGAGTAGGGTTTCCGGAGCTCATGGGGGGTTAAGGTTGGGCCGGCATGGGCGGTGGCATGTGGCAACTGACCAGTTACTTGTCCGTTGTCACAGCGACTAGACTTCTCTTTCGCTTTCCATCAGGCGTAGGGAAGCCATTATGTCGAGCTACTATAAGAAAATAAAAAAAATAAAACAACAACAAATTCGACACTCACATTTCCACACTCTTGTTAGTAAGGGTTATTATTGTCCTCACAGATGATGGGCGGCAACGCGTCCACGGCGGAGTCCTCCCAAACGGACTCGGACGACGTGTCGCCCGCGTGCCGCCGCCGCACCACGCTGCGGCCGCACCCGCACCCGCACCACCCGCATCCGCACCCGCATCCGCATCCGCACCCGCACCCGCACCACCACTCGCTGCTGGCGCACCCGCATCCGCAACCGTCGACCAGCATGGCGCTGGTGCCGAGGATGTGAGTACTGATAATTATATATATTTATTCACTAAATAGAATGAAATCACGTCTTCATATTATAGGGGTATTTATTACAATGACTATACAAATCCGTTGCTATGGCAACGTTGAGAAGACACCACAGATAATATTACATTTCAGGTTTTCTAGGTTTGTTTTGAACTTATGTGACCAGATCCTTCGCTTCGTCTTAGCGCATCACTAAAATCCTCTGAGACGTACCCGAAATGGTAGAGAATGCATACGCAGCATTAAGTCCGCCTTTTGTACAATTTGTATGTGCAATATAGATTAAATAAATAAATAGATATGCCGCCGGTAACAGCATCACCCGCACCAAAATCTACTAATGTACCTGCATCACCTACATCCTTCTGTATCCTTATCCTCACTTGAAACCGTATCCGCACTCGCCCACACTCGATTTCATATCCTTAGCTAACCGCACCCGCATCCGCATCCGCACCCGCACCCGCATTTACATTTGAACCGTCATCACCCGCACTCAGTTAAATCCGTATTCGTGCTGATGCGGATTCGCAAGCGCCCATAAAACCTCCTTGGCAGGTCGAAATTTTATCAATTTCGTTTGAATACTTGAAGGATCAATATACGTTAGGTTCTTTCGTTTAGAATTAGCTCCATTGAAAGGAAGTGTAGCGACATGTAGCAACATCTATCTATACATCGCTGCAACAGAGAATCCTACAACGCGCAAGCAAAGTTTATATCACTACTCGCTAGATCAGGGTTTCTTAACGTGGGGTCCATGGACCCCTTAGTGGTCCGTAGCATATGTGTCAGGGGTCCGTGAAATAGTTTAAATTGTGAAAGTGGTCCGTGACTGCAAAAAGGTTAAGAAACCCTGCGCTAGATAGACGAAAAACCAAAGTGGTCTATCGGACCGCGATCCCCGAGCACGATTACCTAGTTCGACGGAAGTACTTCCACTTTTCGTAGGGACAAGTCTGTTCCTACAGGAAGTATACTTTCAGCGTTTGCGTATTTAACTAAATTTAACTCATATGAAAGTACTTTTGCTACTCGCCGCTAGAGGCGCTTATACGGTCTTCATACAAATTGAGTTAAATACGCAAACACCATAGTTACGTTAATTTCTCGCTAAAACGTACACTGCGGATCCGGAAACATACTATTAATAGATAGATAAAAGTTACTATTGAACTTTTTTTAGTCCTGAATGTTTCCTCTTTGCGCCAGGTCGGAGATATCGAAGAAAGAGGAGAGCAAGAGTATGGACCGGCCGGACAAGGCGGAGAAGACGCGGCCCTCCGCGCTGGTGGCCACCAAGTCGATGCGGAGGTCCGCCAGCACCTCCGGCCTCTCCCTCGTCATACACCCCGGTAAGACCTGCTACAGACACATATGGAGCAGAATAAGATGCGGAAGGTGGTAGACCATTTTAATAAGTACTTTGCCGAAGCTACTTATTTAAATAGTTCGCCTGTACTTTTTTTTGTCCGTCTGTCAGTCTGCCCATTTAGTATTTAAGACCATTTTCTCACGTAGCAACTTGAATCTGAAGCTTATATTTTACTAGCTGTGCTCGCGACTTCGTCCGCGTGGAATAGTAATTTTTTCCCCCGTTTTTTTTTTTTACATTTTCCATTATTTCTTCGCTCCTAATAGTTGCAGCGTGATGTTATATAGCCTAAAGCCTTCCTCGATAAATGGTCTATTCAACACAAAAAGAATTTTTCAAATCGGACCAGTAGTTCCTGAGATTAGCGCGTTCAAACAAACAAACAAACAAACAAACAGCTTCAGCTTTATAATATTAAGTTAAGATAAGTGAACGCTAACATTTTCTTTTACTGTATTAATTGGGGTCAGCAACCTCGAGGGAAGCCAGTAGACTGAGCTGGGCTGCATCAGTCCCTGTCTGATGGGCCTCGGCCATTATTAGCGGCAATGGGCATGTTGCCGAAAAAAAGTAATTAGCCTGTCTTTTAAATTGTTAAAAAATAAAAGACACGTATTTTTACATTTGTAAATTAGACCAAAAATGACAAAGATATAGCCCATTAAAATTACACATGACGTCAGATTTTGGGAGTTTTTTCGCAAATGAGTGACGTCAAAGAATGAGAAAATACGTGTCTTTTATTCTTGAACAATCTAAACGACGGACTAATTCAATTTCATACGGCAACAAGCCTATTATTGATTTGTAACGTTCGCGTTTGTACAGCGGAGGACATAACGGTGAGCGGCGGCGCGGCGTCGCCGTGCGCCGGCAACACGTCGTCGACCAACTCGTCGCGCGACTCGTCGCCCTGCCGCGACCCGCCCTCGCCCTTCGCGCTCGCCAACCACTCGTGAGTGCGCTAACTGCTGGATAGCCTTATCTGCGACATGTCTGTAGGTTCTTTAAGAGAGGTAGGGCATAGCGAATCTTTACTCGAATTGAGCTGCCCGTCCGGGGAAGGACCTCCGCCCTATAGAATACCGCAGCCAAATGACCTCCGGGTCGTGTTTCTGCCGGTGAGTTTCCGGAGCTCGTGGGGGGTTAGGGTTGAGCCGGCATGGCGGTGGCAACTGACAAGTAACTGACCAGTTACTTGCCCGGTGTCACAGCGACTTGGGCTTCTCTTTCGCTTTCCATCAGGCGTAGGGAAGCCATTATGTCGAGCCACTATAAAAAAAAATAGGCTTCTCCAGTTGTTCTCCACTTAGGGAAAACATCTGGAGGATATACCCATAACCCATAAATTTAGGAGAGGTAGGGCATAGCGAATCTTCGCTCGAATTGAGCCGCCCGTCCGGGGAAGTACCTCCACCCTATAGAATACCGCAGTCAAATGACCTCCGGGTCGTGTTTCTGCCGGTGAGTAGGGTTTCCGGAGCTCGTGGTGGGTTAGGGTTGGGCCGGCACGGCAGTGGCAACTGCAACGACAGCTAATGTACATATATAGCATTATATTATATTATTACACTCATACACACATGTACACACACACACATACACACACACACACACACACACACACACACACACATCAAAATTAATTTTAATAATCAATTTTATCATATAATAATTACCTAATACAATAATTTTGTTATGTAGGTATCTTTAAATTACATCTTGTCAGAAAAAGCGGGGTCTCCAAACACAAGTATTATACTTAAATGGAGATCCCAGCCATTGTATCAATATTGTTAAACTTAAGATACTGAATAAATATTTTTTCATTTTCAATTCGAGCGAAGATTCGCTATGCCCTACCTCCCTATCATCTTGAGGTAGGGTGCCGCTCTGCCGTTTTTTGTGGGCGGCATGAGTCCCACATATTTTTGTTATTAAAAAAAGTTTCGATGTTTTGGCACACTTTTCTCACTATTTCATTACACTTATAGGCTGATCCAGTCGTCGAAGCCGCCCATAGTGGTCCGCCGCGGGCCGCGCGGTTTCGGCTTCACCATCCACACGGTGCGCGTGTACTACGGCGACACAGACTACTACACCATGCACCACCTGGTCTCGGTCAGTAAACAAGCAAAGATATACACAGCGCCATCTAGTTTTAAATTAAGGCGACGCTAGTACTATGGGTACTAGACAAGTGATAAACTTTGGGTACTAGACAGGCTCGGTGGCTCATTTGGTAGTGAACTCTGCGCTCTGAGGCAAGGGTCGTGGGTTCGATTCCCGCACAGTACAAACATTTGTGTTCATGAAAATGTCTGTATTGGCCTGGGTGTTTTCTATGTATAATATGTATTTATTTACAAAAAAAATGTATCTAAGTAAGTTTATCAGTTGTCTAGTACCCATAGTACAAGCTTCGGCTTAGTTTGGGGCTAGAATGCTAGATGGCGCTGTGTGGCCCAACGTGACATGTCGTGGGTTATTTATTTATTATTTAAATGATTTATGATTATGCAACATACTTTTCCATTGTATCGTGTTTGCCATTGTATCACTCTGTCACGTGCCACCTTGGACCTTACCCCGCTGATCATAAGGTGCATTCCAGGCGGTGAGCGAGCAGGGCGCGGCGTGGGCGGCTGGACTGCGCGCCGGCGACCTGATCACGCAGCTCAACGGAGAGTCCGTACAGGGCCTGCTGCACACGCAGGTACGGCGTAATCTACACTTATAATAAACTAGCAGCCCGTCCCGGCTTCGCACGGGGTAGACAATTCATCATCCTAGCCTTTTTCCCGATTGTCTCGGGGTCGGCTTCCCAAACTAAGATATTTGGCGAGGGCTAAGCTTTTACACAGAGCGACTGCCATCAGACCTCCGCAACACTGGGTAAACTATACCCATTCCCAGTTTAGGCGTCAGAGTTATCATCATCTCTGATATGATGTAACGACTGCTATCTGAGTTGGTAAAGATAGCACCCGGGACCAACAGCTTAACGTGCCTTCCGAAGCACGGAGGAAATCGGTGTCAAATTTTGGTCACCCATCATCGGATTGACCGCGCCAATGGTTGCACAACGTTGCGATCATTGTTAAGCGAACAAGACCGCGGCGCCACAGAGATCCTACTTGGTAGACAATTATCTTTATTTATTATCTCTGCGGGATCAAATCCGAAATGAGGTGATTTATACATATAATGACATATAATGATTTATCTATTTATTTTTATTTTATTTTATTTATTCATACACATGACAGATTACAATCAAAAGAATTACTTACATATAAAATATACAATTATAATCTGGACTGTAATCCAAATATATGTGTAACAAATATACTTATGTGTCGAAGTTACTAAAACAGTATATAAAAAAAAAAACACATACTTAATAAAATGGGAAACAATTGGGGTAAGCGATCAGATTCAGCTATGCTGATCTGACTCAACACTCCGGCCGGCCACCGCCGGTGTGGGATAGAGGATATCCTTCAATATTCTCACATAGTGAGATAGTTTGGGGACAAAAATATCAAGCGTAGGATTTTTTATTGCCGTTTCATTATATTCACGAGCCATTCTAACTAGGGGACTGTAGAACGACGTATTATTCTTATAAGTCTGCAAAGTAAATAGGTTAGTTTTATTTAATCTACGAGCACTGTGCTTAGTGTTAAATGACACATCTGAAAGAAGTTCAGGGGTGTCTACAACTGAGTGAATTAATTTGTACAAATAAATGAAGTCAAAATACCTTCGACGCGTCTCAAGTCGTTGGACATTAAATTTTATAAGTCTAGACTCGTAATTGAAATAGAGGCGACCCATTTGATGACGGTAGCACAGCATACGTAAGCACTTTCTCTGCACCCTCTCAATTTCGTCAATGTGTACTCTATAATAGGGCGACCAGACAGGGCTACCATACTCTAAGACGCTTCTGACAAGAGCAAAGAATAAGTACAACAGAGATTTATCGTAAAATAAACAAAAATACATACTACCAACAAGGAAAAACATCAAAATTGGTTGGAAAACCGACGAGAATACAGTCGCTTAAAGCAAATGTAGCCGCCCCCTCACAAACACAGATTTTTCTATCTATGGAATTGAATGGCGCGAATGTACACCATATGTCGGATCTCTGTCGGGCGAAGCCGCGGGCACAGCTAGTGTTACTATAAAAGAAAATGTGTTGTGTAATTTTGATATATTTTTTGTTATCTACCAAATTTGTTTCGTCCACAGGTTCTCAGACTGCTGTTAGCGGCGCCGCACGCGACGCTGCGCGCCACGCCGCTGGACCAGACGACTATACAGGTAAGTTTTGTTAACGTCAGGAATGCATTCAGGAATGCACTAGGGCCCTAGTATTAAATTAAACGCCCTTTTCTTCGATTACAACGACTACCATAGAAAAAGTAGATCTGGGCAAATAGAGCCACATCGAGCAAGTCAGTAATAGGATTAAAAATATTAAGCTATTGACTACAGAATTACGTGTGATGTCACAGTTGTGTTCTGTCGAATAATGTCACGTTTGAAATGGCGTCTAGTCGGAATAGTGTTTGTCGCGAAATTCCATTTAAGAAGCGCTTGCAGCGAGATCAATGGGTGCCGGTGCACTTGAGCAGCGCCGCCACGCAACACAACAAACGGCGATTTAATTTCTCGAGTTCTCGACTTTTCTCGAGCTTGATTTCCCGGGAACAGAGCCCAATGATTTCCCGGGAATTCTCGAGCCGTGAATGAACCCTAATGCGAACGTTTTAAAATGTATTTAAAAATAAAATAATAATAAATAAATAAATAACCCAAGACATGCCACGCTGGGCCACACAGCGCCACCTAGCCCCAAACTAAGCCGAAGCTTGTACTATGGGTACTAGACAACTGATAAACTTACTTAGATACATTTTTTCTTTTTTGTAAATAAATACATATTATACATAGAAAACACCCAGACCAATACAAACAGATATGTTCATGAACACAAATGTTTGTACTGTGCGGGGATCGAACCCACGACCCTTGGCTCAGAGGGCAGAGGTCACTACCAAATGAGCCACCGAGCCTGTCAGAAAAATATTCTGGAATAGCCCATTCGGCCACATGCCAACATTGTTATCGGTCTGTGCCACTCAAACCCCTCTGAATGGCTCTCGTCGTATGGGACACATGGCCTTATGTTGTGTGACGTGCAGGCGGGAGGGCGCAGGCGAGCCGGCGGAGGGCGGCGCGCGGCGGCGCCTCCTCGGCCGCGCCCGCGGCGACGCTGCTCCCTCTTCCGACGCATCTCCACCAAGCGGGCCTCGCAGGAGATGCACCAGGTGAGTGGGACCTGCATCGTATGCCCTCAGGAGCATAAGAGGTAGGGCATAGCGAATCTTCGCTCGAATTGAGCCGCCCGTCCGGAGAAGGGCCTCCACCCTATAAGATACCGCAGCCAAATGACCTCCGGGTCGTGTTATTGCCGGTGAGTAGGGTTTCCGGAGCTCGTGGGGGGTTAGGGTTCGGCCGGCATGGCGGAGGCAACTAACCAGTTACTTGCCCGTTGTCACAGCGACTTGGGCTTCTCTTTCGCTTTCCATCAGGCGTAGGTCTCGGCTACCTCTTCACCCCTCCTAAAAAAAAACATTGTTTTTTCTTTTGAACTAATTTAAAACTAGTTTGGGTGAAAATTTACGAAAATGTACACTATATTTCAATAAAATGAAAACAATTATTTCTAGCTTAATTTTTAGCTTAATACCTAAATTACTTTTAGTTCAGAACAGAAGTAGTTTGGCTTTTTTATGTTATTTTTTATGCGAGAGGCGGCAGACGAGCTTGGTGTGACGCCTGACGGTAAGCAGTCGACACCGCCCGTGGACACCCGCAACTCATACCGAGTTTAGCGTCGATGCCGGCCTTTTAAATATGTATACGCTCGTTTCTTGAAGGTTCCCAAGTCGTAGCTGGCGGCCTTTACGAGGGGGGACCCAAAAGTAACGAGAATTGGGATGTGGTACGGAGAAAGAGTGGGGGAAGTAATTGTTCGATTATGTGTCGTATACACTTATACTTGACGTATATAACAAAAACATATGTATGTTCTCATAGATGGTGGCGGGAGCGGTTGGCAGCGGAGACTGTCCCTCGTCCCCGGCGTCCTCGTCGCCGGCAGCGGACAGTCCGCTGCACACCACCACGCACTATCAGAGGTAGGACACTACACATACATACTTCACCTTTTTTTTTTATACTACTAGGGTTAACAAAATGGCTGCCGGCCCGCCTGATGGTAAGCGGTCACCGCAGCCCATGAACGCCTGCAACACCATTTTCTATATAGGATTGGGATAGGGACTACGGTAAGAATTGGGATAAGACTAGAAATTGTCAAAGGGATCGATTTTGGAAGAAGGATTGGAACTGGATAGCGATTGAAATAGGGATTGGAATAAAAAGATTGGAAAAGGGATAGGTACAGGGATCAGAAATCAATAGGGATAAAGATGGGGCTTGAGATAGGAGTTTTGATAGGGATTGAGATAGTGTTTAGGAAAGGGATTGGTTTGGTGATTTTTATAGATTTTTTATGAAATAAGGTTTCAGATAAGGATTTATTAAATGGGCGTAAGATTTAGTAGGGATGATTTTAGGTTGTAATACTTACTCCATGTGTTGTATCAGGCCATCATCCCTGCACGGCTTGAAGCACAAGCTGGCCGGCGCCGGCGGCAGCGGGTCCGCGGGCGAGGTGCGGCGGGCGTCGCTACAACACATGCCGCTGTCGCCGCTCGCGCGCACGCCCTCGCCCTCGCCGCAGCCGCCGCAGCTGCCGCACCCGCCGCCGGCCAGCGACGCAGCAGCGAGGTACTGACCGACGCTACCTATACTGACCCAGCGTCGCTACAACACATGCCGCTGTCGCCGCTCGCGCGCACGCCCTCGCCCTCGCCGCAGCCGCCGCAGCTGCCGCACCCGCCGCGGCCAGCGACGCAGCAGCGAGGTACTGACCGACGCTACCTATACTGACCCAGCGTCGCTACAACACATGCCGCTGTCGCCGCTCGCGCGCACGCCCTCGCCCTCGCCGCAGCCGCCGCAGCTGCCGCACCCGCCGCCGGCCAGCGACGCAGCAGCGAGGTACTGACCGACGCTACCTATACTGACCCAGCGTCGCTACAACACATGCCGCTGTCGCCGCTCGCGCGCACGCCCTCGCCCTCGCCGCAGCCGCCGCAGCTGCCGCACCCGCCGCCGGCCAGCGACGCAGCAGCGAGGTACTGACCGACGCTACCTATACTGACCCAGCGTCGCTACAACACATGCCGCTGTCGCCGCTCGCGCGCACGCCCTCGCCCTCGCCGCAGCCGCCGCAGCTGCCGCACCCGCCGCCGGCCAGCGACGCAGCAGCGAGGGTACTGACCGACGCTACCTATACTGACCCAGCGTCGCTACAACACATGCCGCTGTCGCCGCTCGCGCGCACGCCCTCGCCCTCGCCGCAGCCGCCGCAGCTGCCGCACCCGCCGCCGGCCAGCGACGCAGCAGCGAGGTACTGACCGACGCTACCTATACTGACCCAGCGTCGCTACAACACATGCCGCTGTCGCCGCTCGCGCGCACGCCCTCGCCCTCGCCGCAGCCGCCGCAGGCTGCCGCACCCGCCGCCGGCCAGCGACGCAGCAGCGAGGTACTGACCGACGCTACCTATACTGACCCAGCGTCGCTACAACACATGCCGCTGTCGCCGCTCGCGCGCACGCCCTCGCCCTCGCCGCAGCCGCCGCAGCTGCCGCACCCGCCGCCGGCCAGCGACGCAGCAGCGAGGTACTGACCGGACGCTACCTATACTGACCCAGCGTCGCTACAACACCATGCCGCTGTCGCCGCTCGCGCGCACGCCCTCGCCCTCGCCGCAGCCGCCGCAGCTGCCGCACCCGCCGCCGGCCAGCGACGCAGCAGCGAGGTACTGACGGACGCTACCTATACTGACCCAGCGTCGCTACAACACATGCCGCTGTCGCCGCTCGCGCGCACGCCCTCGCCCTCGCCGCAGCCGCCGCAGCTGCCGCACCCGCCGCCGGCCAGCGACGCAGCAGCGAGGGTACTGACCGACGCTACCTATACTGACCCAGCGTCGCTACAACACATGCCGCTGTCGCCGCTCGCGCGCACGCCCTCGCCCTCGCCGCAGCCGCCGCAGCTGCCGCACCCGCCGCCGGCCAGCGACGCAGCAGGCGAGGTACTGACCGACGCTACCTATACTGACCCAGCGTCGCTTACAACACATGCCGCTGTCGCCGCCGGCCAGCGACGCAGCAGCGAGGTACTGACCGACGCTACCTTACTGACCCAGCGTCGCTACAACACAGGCCCGCTGTCGCCGCTCGCGCGCACGCCTCGCCCTCGCCGCAGCCGCCGCAGCTGCCGCACCCGCCGCCGGCCAGCGACGCAGCAGCGAGGTACTGACCGACCCAACAATAGAACCATCATCAAGCCTAGCGCAGGTCTACTGCCGACATAGACTCTCCAGTTGTTCGCCAAATTAGAACATACATCTGAGCTTTACCCTTGATTGCCGCAACTGGCCAGCCAGGATGGCGATCCAAGGGCGCAGCTCCTCGCTCCAGTGACGCTGCTGCTCGTCATCGGTTACGGTATTTGCTGCGCCTTCAATCGTGATATGTAGCCATCAGTTTGTTGCCCAAGCCCCGTTTGTTATTCGGCACGCCACGGGCAGGTGAGGGTGGCTTGGAGCGAAAAGGTGATAGATTAGGTCGGCTCCCCTACATCCCTTACATAGCATAAGAATATTTTATTACATTTTGAACATCACACAGCATTCTTAAAACTAACTCTCATCGTTCACATCAATCCCTCACATTGCCGTGTTATCACTCACTCGTGACGTCATGTTGTGACTAATTTCTCGCCGTTCACTCACTCACGACCTCACGTGTGAAGCAGTTGTCATGTTATCATTCACTCGTGACGTCATGTGTGACTCCGTTCCCTCACGTATTGTCATGGTGTGACTAACCTCACATGTGGGGCCGTTCCTCGTGACGTCATGTGTGACTCTGTTCACTCTCTATATTGTCATGAGTGACTAACCCCACAAATGGGGCCGATACCTTGTCGTTCACTCATTATACCGTTATTTGTGACTCTCCGAGCCGTTCACTCGTGCGTCATGTGTGACTCTCTCACTATATTGTTACGGGTGACTAACCTCACATATGGGGCCGTTACCTCGCCATTACTCGTGATGTCATGTGTCACTCTGTTCAGTGATTCATTCACTATGTCATTACGTGTTATGTGACTAACCTCACATGTGAGGCAGTTGCCTCGTTACCACTCAGTTGTGTCGTCATTCCGTGTGACTAACCTCACATGTGGGGCCGTTACTTCGCCGTTCCCTCGTGACGTCACTGTGACCGTTCACCTCAGTTGTGTCGTGACGTGACGTGTGACCGTTCACTCAGTCGTGTCGTCATTCCGTGTGACTAACCTCGTCGTCCCGCTCAGCCGCTGCGAGGCGCGCAGCCCGTCGCCGCTGGCGGCGCGAGTGCGGGCGGCGCGCGTGGGCGCGAGGGACCCCGCCTCGCCTCTGCTGAGGAGGGCGCTCTCGCCGGACAGGTGAGGGGACCGCCCTAGTATATTGACTGCTCGATGGCTCATTTGGTAGTACCTCTGCCCTCTGAGCCAAGAGCTTGCATAAATTCGTGAATGCTTGTTTTGTGTTCTATTCATTTTTAAAATGCTTTATCATTGGGTATTTAAAACTACTCTACCTATATTTGTTAATTTTTTCATTATTTATTAATTTCTGTAACATTTTTTGTAGGAATTTTCTGTTGTCTTTGTATAGCATTTATTATTTTGTGTTTTTTTTTTGCTAATAGTGATAATTTCAAGCTGTCCCCGGCTAATTTTTCCGTATCTATGCTGAAAACGCGTATCTATGGCCAGGCCCGCACTATAAGTGTTTCGCCGCGCGGCAGAAAAGAGCAGCGGCATATGTCGCACAGTAATTCTGTACCAAACAGTTTTAAATTGTATTATAAATAAATTAATAAATATCAGACAACATCACATACATTGCTTCGATCCAAAGTAGTAGCTCAAGCACTTGTGTTATGGGTACAGAACGACGAAGGTACCACAAATAAATACTTAAATACAAATATAGACACCCAGACACGGAACAAACACAAGTGTTCATCACACGAATGTTTGATGTATTGCGCGCACTGGACGGCACACGACACGGTACAGAATTACAGTGCGACATTATGCCGCTGCTGTTTTCTGCCGCGCGGCGAAAAACTCGTGTCGCGGCCTGGTCTATGGCTTTAAAACGCATTTTTAACGCAGTACCTAACATTAACCGGTTCCGCTGTTGTCAGACTGCACCCTCGCTCCGCCGAATCCAAATGCTCGATCTCGCCGCTGTGCTGCGGCGGGGGTGAACGTGACGGTGGCGCGTGCGGCGGCGTGGGCGCCGGCGTGGGCCGTGGTCGGCGTGGGTGTGGGGCGTGGGCGTGGCCGGCGGCGGCGGGGAGTGTCTGGCGTGCGCCCGCGCCGCGCGCCCACGCCGCCAACGGTGGACAACCCGACGAGCCGCCGCTGCCGCGCATCGCCGAGGAGATGACTCGCCACCCATCACGCCAGGAACCTGCCCAACAGGTCTGTATACAACACGGACCAAATACAAACAGAAGACGGCTTAAGCTGTGTTCCAACTAGCTCTTGACGTCATCATCATCATCATCAGCCTATTGCAGTCCACTGCTGGACTTAGGCCTCTCCAGTTGTTTGCCACTTAGGGCCAATATCTGGCGGATATACCATAATCGCCACGCTGGGCCAGGGCGGGTTGGCGATCGCAGGCGTAGGCTTCGTGCTCCGGTGACGCTGCTGCCCGTCATCGGTCTGTGGTATTTAGCTACGCCGTTCAATTGTGATGGTTATACCGCCACCAGTCGGTTACCAGCGCCTCGTTCGTTATTCGGCAGGATGCACCACGGGCAGGTGAGGGTTGGCTTGGGAGCGGAAAGATGATGGGGTCGCTTACATCCCTATGACGTCATCACCATCAGCCTATCGCCGTCTACTGCTGAACATAGGCCTCTCAAGTCATTTGCCACTGAGATGTTGTTTGTGAACATGTGCAGGTAATGTGGCCGTAAATTTAACCACTCTTTGCGCATATAATCTTCAGGTTTTCTAAGAGAAAGCGAACCAACAATACGCCCAGTGCCGTTTTCAGTAGCATCTGGGCGGTAGCATTCTGGGCGTAACATTCTGGCGTAATTTCTGCCCCCTCTAGCTACTTCGCAACAAGTGAGAAACATGACGGTAAGGCGCCGTGGACGGTAAGGCGTTCAGGCGCCCTGGGAAATAGCCCTACCGCGCCCTACCTTGACGTCGCTACTGGCCACGCCCATTTCCAGTTCCGTAATAAAACTAACCACGCCTTGCAGACGGACCGAACCCGGCGAAACAGCAGACGCCAAACATATTCACGTCGTCGCCAAGACGAGCCGGACAAGCCGTTCGACGCGTCCGCGTCGTTCGCGTCGCTGTCGCTCTCGGACGAGTCTTACGCGCACGACACCTCGCCGAGATGTCCGCGCTCGACACCTCCAGGGAGATCAACGTCGGTACGTATAGTCACTTATTATACTATAATAGTTAGGTCTGAGCATACTACCCTGAAGGACACCTCCAGAGAGATCAACGTCGGTACGTTACAGTCACTTAATTATACCAAGAATAGATTAAGGTCCGAACATACTCCCCTGAGAGACACCTCCAGGGAGATCAACGTCGGTACGTTTAAGTCTCTTATATTATTCTATGAATAGGTTAGGTCCGAGCATACTGCCCTGAGGACACTTCAGGAGATCAACGTCGGTACGTTAGCAGTTTGACTTATGTCAAAATCGTACATTAATAAATTACTGCCAGATACCGTAAGTTGATGAATTTACTGAAATCCATTGCGTTAAATAATACATTTCTAATTACCGTTTGTTATATTCCGTAAGTTAATCAACTACCTAGGATCAACTTACGATTCTTGCTATTTTCCGGTGACATATATATTATGTTAAAGGTATTCACTCAATTCACTATACACTACAAGTAACAAAATATCGTGTGACGTGCAAAGTATTACTAGTGAATCTATTTGCAGAAATAAAATATTTTATTTTATCTTCTCCCTTTCAGACGACAGCGAACGAGTTCAGAAACGAACATAGTCGTTGAGGACAAGACCAAGAAGATAGCGGACCCGCCGAGGCGAAGGTCCGCAAGAAGTCGGACTCCAGCCTCAAGGAGAGGAGCGCAAGGAGAAGGGCATATGGGAGATCAAGAAACAGGACTCGGTCAAGAGGACCGAGAGGACCGAGAGGGCGGAGAGAGTGGAGCCGAGGGTGGAGGAGAAACCGCCACAGGAACTCGTTAAAGGTATCATCATCATCATCATCAGCCTATTGCATTCCACTGCTGGACATAGGCGTCTCTAGTTGTTTGCCCCTTAAGGCAAACATCTGGAGGATATACCCATAATCGCCACGCTGGCAGGCGGGTTGCGATCGCAGGTAGTAAGCTTATGGTGACGCTTGCTGCCCGTCACCGGTCTGCGGTATTTTAGCAACGCCTTAAATTGTGATGGTTATACCGCCACTAGTCGGTTGCCAGCGCCTCGTTTGCTATTCGGCAGGATGCACCACGGGCAGGTGAGGTTGCTTGGAGCGAAATGATGGTAGACTGCACCCTTACATCCCGTATAATATGTATTTAGTTACAAAAAAAGTATCGTCAGTAAGTTTATCAGTTGTCTAGTACCCATAGTACAAGCTTCGGCTTAGTTTGGGGCGCTGTGTGGCCGAGCGTGGCATTCTTGGGTTATTTATATTTCCATCGATAATCACTTTACTTTGTAATTAGATCAGTATAATGTGATGTCTCATACACTATCCACATTACAGAAACGAAAACAGAAGAGAAGAAACCAGACAAACAGATGGAGAGGACCGGCTCCGTAAGAAGACTGAGAAGCACGAGAAAGCAGAAGCCAAGAAGCAGGAGGAAGGTGGAGAAGAAACAGAGAAGGCGGAGGTGAAGCGATCGGAGTCGGTGAAGAAGATTGAGGGATTAAGAGGCAGGACTCGGTAGACGCTAACAAGGTATAGCTCACCTATCATCTTCCTGCAAACGTCCACTGCTGGACATAGGCATTTCTCATCATCAGCCTGATTGCATTCCACTGCTGGATCATAGGCCTTTCTCATCATCAGCCTATTGCAGTCCACTGCTGGACATAGGCCTTTCTCATCATCAGCCTATTGCATTCCACTGCTGGACATAGGCCTTCTCATCATCAGCCTATTGCATTCCACTGCTGGACATAGGCCTTTCTCATCATCAGCCTATTGCAGTCCACTGCTGGACATAGGCCTTTCTCATCATCAGCCTATTGCATTCCACTGCTGGACATAGGCCTTTCTCATCATCACGCTATTGCATTGCCACTGCTGGACATAGGCCCTTTCTCATCATCAGCCTATTGCATACCACTTGCTTTGGAACATAGGCTTTCTCATCATCAGCCTATGCAGTCCAACTGCTGGACATAGGCCTTTCTCACATCAGGCCTAATGCATTCCACTGCTGGACATAGGCCCTTTCTCATCATCAGCTATTGCATTCCACTGCTGACCTAGGCCTTTTCTCATCATCAGCCTATTGAGTCCTACTGCTGGGCCATAGGCCCTTTCTCCATCATCAGCCTATTGCATTCCACTGCTGGACATAGGCCTTTCTCATCATCAGCCTATTGCATTCCACTGCTGGACATAGGCCTTTCTCATCATCAGCCTATTGCAGTCCACTGCTGGACATAGGCCTTTCTCATCATCAGCCTATTGCATTCCACTGCTGGACATAGGCCTTTCTCATCATCAGCCTATGCATTCCACTGCTATGTTTAAGGGACATAGGCCTTTCTCATCATCAGCCTATTGCATCCACTGCTGGACATAGGCCTTTCTCAGTCATCGATCGCCTATTTCATTCCACTGCTGGACATAGGCCTTTCTCATCATCAGCCTATTGCAGTCCACTGCTGACATAGGCCTTTCTCATCATCAGCCTATTGCAGTCCACTGCTGGGACATAGGCATTTCTCATCATCAGCCTAT
>CM062100.1:11020834-11061226 GCA_031163375.1 Conogethes punctiferalis | reverse complement strand
TACGCGACTTGGGCTTCTCTTTCGCTTTCCATCAGGCGGAGGGAAGCCATTATGTCGAGCTACTATAAAAAAAAGTAACCTTTATTATTTTCACCTCATACAGCCGAGATTTCTAGTTGAAACAATAAAAGATACTTTTTTAAGGAACAATCGATCTTATGACCTTAAAACCAAGCAGGATTCTAATTATTTGCTACGAACATATCATAAGAAAAGTCAAAATAAAAAATCAAGCATCACCTACTATTCCTTCTAGTCAAGTAGCCTTGCATGTTCAGCGGCAATTTGCCGAAATCGATAAATGGATTCTTGTAAATAATTACCCGAAGCGGCAACCCTTGAGAGGGGGGACGGGGAACGTCTCTATTGATTTATGCGCTAATTTCAGGCATCTCACTCGGCTACAGTTGGGAATTTTTTAATCAACCTCTCTGGAAATATGGCAACATTGATATACTAGAGTAACCTTGGTAAGATGTTTGTGTGTTCTAAGGCAGGTAAAAATGAGTTTTTAAAGGTAAACCCAAGACAGGCCACGCTGGGTCACACATCGCCACCTAGCCCCAAACTAAGCCGAAGCTTGTTACTACGGGTATCGACAACTGGTAAACTACTTAGATATTTTTTTTGTAAATAAAATACACACTATCCAAATTTTAAGAGGTAGGGGCCTAGCGAAATCTTCGCTCGTGTTATTACGACCCCACGGTAATGAAGGATGTAAGGGAGCGGACCTATCATCTTTTCGCTCCAAGCAACCTTCACCGCCCCGTGGTGCGTCTGCCCGAATACAAACGTGCGCTGGCAACCGACTGGAGGCGGTATAACGTCACCAATTGAAGGCGTAGCTAAACACACAGACCGATGGGACGGGCAGTAGTGTCCCACCCGGAGCTGAGAAGCTACGCCCTGCGATCGCCACCCTCCTGCCCAGCGTGGTGATTATACGTATAGGTACACCCTCCAGATGATTTGCTCTAAGTGGGCGAACAACTGGAGAGGCTAATGTCCCAGCAGGTGGACTGCAAACGCTGATGATGTGATGCCGGTATGGAGATTGCGGTGGTTCTTCCCTTTCTAAATCCGGAGTCCACCCAGGCCTTAATACCCAAATCATGTAACAATTGGCGATTAAAAAGAGTAACTACCGAGTTTCTTGACGTTTCTTCTCGGTAGAAATCTACCGTCCGAACAACGGCGGTAGCTATCTGTTAAATTGCTTTTATTCACATTCTTACATACTTTTTTATATTTTTACATTATTTTTTACTTGACGATTCATAAGTGCTTAATTTTAAGTTTATGTGAATAAAGGTATTTTGACTTTGACTTTGACTTAATTTCTGGACGGTTTTAGTATTTACATATCTTTTAAAAAGTTGACTTGATGACAGCAATTGACATGACAAACTGAAAGTGGAAGTTGTATGTAGTCTAGAGTCGCGTCACGTAAAGTTGAGCGCTGAGCGTTTCTGCGCAGAAATCAAAAATTCGGTATCACAGGGGGGAGTACGGGGCGATGGCGGGTGTGCGCACGGCTCTTATTGGCTCTCCCAGTCGTTCCTCGCTCCCCGCAACGTCGCGTTCCACCCGCTCACGCCCGACCGGTACAATCGCGTTCTAAGGTTTTTATGTTCTCGTTGTTTAATTGTTTGGTTGAAATAGTTTTATCAATACGCAAATAAGTGTCCAATGTTGTTGACTTCGTAACCGAATAATTTATCATTCAATTGATCCAAGACATTTCAGATGATGATGTTGATTGATTTAAATAATGAAGGCATGCTGCCTTTCAGATTCAGACTATTTTTTTTTTAATTTAAAAAAGAAATTGTTCAATCGTTTCTATACAAACCTATGTTTTATTTCTATCTCACGTAAGTATGCAGTAACCTCGTAACTGGTACAAATTCCTGGCAGTTAGTTATTTTATTTCTTTAATAATATTACTACTAACTGGCTTTCTTGGAATCTGTTGTTTTTAAATGGAAATACACGGTAGAATAATTTACAAAGAAAATGATAAATAGTCGAGGCTAATAAATGTGTGCTGCAATAGTACACCATTGTGCGCAGCTATCCCCGTCCATAGAACCGCTCAGCGGCTCAACATACGTGCCGCGACCTATAACATCAGTCCTAGATATCTACAGTTGATTGGTTGGTCTGCGAAGTGACGAAGGATACCTCGTATGATAACTGTGTGTCGAGAGATTTGTCGTTCGGACTAGGATATTTATATTGTGGAATGGTCGCGGATTGGAAGATTGGTTATCTTAAGCAGCTGTCTAGCCGCTGAAATAACGGGTGTAGTTTGGAGCATAAGTTAATTTTCTTGAGTACAAAAAGTTATTCAGTCAGTTTTTTTATAATGGCTTTCCTATGCCTGATGGAAAGCTAAAAGAGAGGCCCAAGTCCCTGTGACAAACTGGGCTAGTTAAACTGGTCAGTTACCTGTCAGGTGGCCACTGCCATGCCGGCCCAACCCTTACCCCCCACGAACCCGGAGACCCTACACACCAGCTGAAACACGACCCCGGAGGGTCATTTTGCTGCGGTTATTCTATAGGGAGGCTGGTCCTTCCCCGGACGGGCAGCTCAATTCGAGCGAAGACTCGCTATTGCCCTACCTCTCTTATGATTGATGTGTGATGTAAATAATGCCCGTATGGTAGCCATTTCGAGGTTCACGCTTCATAAACACTCATCACATTTATATGGATTTGCGTATACATTAGGAGAGGGGGGGTGGGTAGGGGGGTAAAAGGCTAAGTAATCACACGCTTGTGCTCCCAATAACTGTCATTTACAACGTTTCCCTGCTTACCTGTCCGCATGTTTCCCAGGAACAGTAGGGATATAAGTAATAATGTAGTGTTTTGAAACAAATCAAAATCAAATAAAAATATTCTTTATTATAAACTACAATTGATATAGATACAATGTGTTGGATCTCTATTTTAAGTTTGTTCAAACTTGTGCTGATAAGAGGACCCTCTCATATCGAGCTAACAGTTATTATTCTGTAGTTATCAAAAGAGATTATATATACGCAGCTATTACTTAATCTAAATATTTAATTAGCTTAAACAATATTGCTATAATAATAAATAATATTTTTTTGTATGTGTATCCCGTAGTTTATTTTTATGTGTAAATTGGTGTGTTCATGTAACCATGTAGTAGTATACTTATATTTTTACCGAAATAGGCCTGTAGTGTATAACTTCTTTTTTGTTACTATTCATATTTATTATTTCGCACCCCCCGGCGAATAATGCGGTTATCGACGATTACCAACTTTTTAATGTTTTTTGATTTTTGGCCTCTATGTGATCCTAACCCATCGCCTGAATTTTGTTCATATTTTTAATGCAATATTATTGAATTATACTACACAACCACTTTTTTCTACGGAAACATAATGAGAGATATTAGACGAGAATAAAGTAGAAATCAAATATTACCCGTACAAAACTTCACTAGTCTAGTCCCGCAATGATTCAATCAGCGACATTATACGGGATAGTCCTCCCAAGCGCAAAATCAAGTATTCCGATTTTACACTTTATTCGGGTGAGAAAATTTACGACGCGTACGCTGTAAATAGGTTGTTACTACTCAGGTTGTAAACGGGTGAATCGGTAAATTTGAAGTATGCTATTCTTCTTGTTATAAAATTAATGATTATAGAGTCGTAATATATATTACTGCATTAAATTCAATTTCATAAATACTGTATTAAAATATTGCGTTCGAAAATTTAATACGTTATTTGTACGTATACATGTTTTATTGCAAAAAAAAAACATACGTTTTTACTTTCATACTCATAGCCATACACTCATCATCATCATCAGCCTATCGCAGTCCACTGCTGGACCATAGGCATCTCCAGTGGTACGCACTCAGGGCCAACATCTTGGAGGATATACCCATAATCGCCACGCTGGAGCAGGCGGTGAGTTGACGATCCAGGGCGTAGCTTCTCGCTCCGGTGACGCTGCCACCCGTCCATCGTGCCGTAGGCATTTAGCTACGCCATCAATAGTGATGGTTATACCGCACCCAGTCGGTCGCCAGCGCCTCGATCGGTCCTTCGAGGCAGGATGCACCACGGGCAGGTGAGCATGGCTCTTGGAGCGAAAAGATGATGGGTTCGCTCCCATACGATACCATACACTTCTTTGAAACCTAATCTAGCAAAAATTTTATTATCAATGTCGAAGGAGTTTGGGTCACTTTGTATGGACATTGGCGTCGTTTTTTAGCCGTCATCATTCTTTTTTATATTTTGTAGCACTATCCTTAACTTACATATTAATGAAATAGATTTTCTGTAAGGTAATATTGGAGCGAAGATAATGCATTTCAATATTAGGACAACGCATGAAAGGAAAAGTTCTCTTATATTTGAGTTAGGGAGCATTGTGACAAAAAAAAATATTTCCTTTTTAAAAAAGAATAAATCAACTGATTCATGAAAATATTTTCGTAAAATTCGTTTGCCACACTCAGGAATCGAATGTGCTCAATTCTGGAAAATCATAAGGGCTTTTATTTTCCATATGAAAGGATCATATAAGGATCAAAAGTCACCTAACTATACGTTCCGAAATGTTGGACACTTACGCGAAGACATATGCCACAAGTTTTTAGTCCCTTCAACACCGCCTGCTGGCAAGACCAATGTCTTATCCTGATTGAAAGATTGGCACTATGAGGGCCGATTTATTTGCTGACAACCTTACAACATCTCTTTATAAATTTTGGATTATTTTGATTGAGGAATGCAACGGATTGACATTTATTTTTTTGATTGATATGACATTATTGAACATTTTATTTTATTTTATATGAGTAGTAACAATGTTCTGTAAATAATATTGTTAATTATGGATGGATTATTATCATATATTTTTAACCGACTTCGAAAAAAGGAGGAGGTTCTCAATTCGTCCTGTATGTATAAATATTTTTTTTTATTTTTTTTTTTTTTATGTATGTTCACCGATAATTTCCGCTCCAATTATGGATGGATTTCAAAAATGTATTCGACAGTTCGGACATGAAGGAACACCTCCGAGGTGGTCCCATTCTCACCAAGTCAGGATCTGATGATGGGGATCCTAGGAGAAAGTGAGGGCAACAACCGAAAATTGTATGCCCATAAGGTGTGTGTTTTTTGTTACGTAATCATATTTTACTTCAAGTATATGACATCCGGGCGTCAACAATCTGGTGCTGATGATGAAGCCACAGAACTCCTTACGGTTAGGAGTTAGGGGGACAGTACTGAATTGGTCGATTATTAAACTAGGTAGTTGTATGTACTATGGGCAGGGCTAATAGGGAAGGTGATTGGTAGAGATATGCCTTGATTCTAGATCGCAAAGTCTCTACATAATTTAAGCAAATTTTATCGTTCCTAAGTAAAACTCTTAAGGACATTAATTAGCTACCTTTTATTCAAGGTCACATGCACATTAACGCAACTAAAAATAGAGAAATAAAATTATTTTTAAAAAAAAAATTAAAACCGACTTCAAAAAAAACTCAACCGACTAAAACTACAAAGCGATAAATAACGTAAGTAATTCTATCTCTTAATACATAAATGAATTTAAATAATAGGGATATTATCACTTATTTTTGAAGACGGTTGCCAGCCAAACAAATAAATGTATATTGTCGAGCCGGATTTGCCCGCCGCGCGCGACATACAACAACAGTCCTACGTTAGGTACCGAGAGGCTGGTGTACCGACTTCAAAATAAGTGATAATTCTAATTATTTAAATAATTATGTATAAGGATAGAATTACTTTACGTTATTTATCGCTTTTTAGTTTTTTTAGTCGGTTGTGTTTTTTTTTGAAGTCCGGTTTAATTTTTTTTTTTTAAAATATAGTACTAACTTTTGACTTGACCATGATTTAACAAAATAGATTGTTTCGTATGATGTACCTACCTACCTATTTGATATTTTATTGTTCCAATAATTTATTGCATTACCTACCTAATTGTATACTAACTAATTGATATGTATTGCCTTTGAAACTTATTGCGCTTTGGGGAGAATTATCTGTTAGGCTTAAAAAATGTTTGCAAATAAAATAAATAGGAAAGAAACGAATAAAATTCGTGGCAGTGGGCTGCCATATCTGCCCGTAAAACCAACATTAGGTGGAGCAGCGATTTAGGGAACGCCCCGCATCCATGGGCTGATAACCTTTAAAATAACTGCTGGCATTAGCTGAACAGAAATAAACACGCCCGGATAAAGAATTGTGGCGCGGAATTATAGGAGGCCTACGTTCAATAATGGACGAAGCAAGGCTGTTGATTGACTACATACTATTACTTTTTTTCCAAGCCGGTAGTTCTTTGGAGGTCGAAGACTTCTACGGCAGGTTTATACGCTTCGCATAAACTGACCCGAAAAGTGAGGATACTATGGCACATTAACACGCCATTTTTACCAAAGACTTGCCAGAATTCCAGCATCGACAAAATCAAAGATCGCTCTGGGCAGCTTAAAGATGAAAAGCCCCTGGAGAGGATGGCGTCACAACAAATGCTTGTAAATGCAGAAGATAATCCCGTACTGAGGAGCTCCAAAACTTTTTATCCGCTTGAATGGAGAACTCCGGACGCGGTTTGGCTAAGGTGTGTGCTTGTCATGTCTCTCAAAAGGGGGTCGAAACAGACCTATTTCCCTTCTAAGCCTTGTCTATATGCTGTTTTCTATGTGATCACAAACGTTTTTGCCGAATACTTGATGAATTCCAACCTCCGAAAATGCTGGGTTTCGGAGTGGATACGGACACCATAGACCACTCCACACAGTGCTGTACACGAAGACAGAAGAGTATAATCAGTACTGTAGGTATCTTGCATTCCGTAGATTATGAGAAAGCCTTTGACTTCGGTTGCTATCTGTCCTATCTGGAGGTCCCTGCAGCGATGCGACACAGATTGGCCATCCAAACAAGCAGGTGATAGACAGTATCTGTGATCTATGAAGCCGCCACTATGTGCATCCAATTTACAGAATTAGGTATACAAGCCTATACGTTTGCATCTAGGATTGGGATAAAGGGATGTTGATTTCTCCAAAGTTGGTTCACTAATGTATTGGAGGATGTGTTCAAAACGCTGAAACTAGATAGGTAGAAAGGACCTGTCATCAACATAAACAACATAGTCATAATGGCAGAATCGCTGCAGGATCTACAAGAAATACTGAATGAACTGACTGACTCCTTTGCGCGCATCGGCGTAGGGATAAACTTGGACAAAACCAAGGTCATGTTCAATGAACATGCTCTACCGGAACTCAAAGTTGTTCAAAAATATGTAGGTAAACCTCGGGCAGACATTGCAGTTAGGTGGAACCAGCTTTGAGGACGAGGTAATTAGGAATAGTCAGGCTTCAGGTGGTCAGTGCGTTCTACCGGTTATGACATACGGAGCTAAAATGTGGAAACTTACTGTACGGCTAGTCTACAAGCTAAAGATCGTTCAGCAATCATATGGAAAGGGCTTTGCTCGGGTCTCTCTGTCTTATTCGAAATGTGGTGGACTGGCAGAGAACCAAAGTTATCCACAGCTCACCGATTTAAAAAATTGAAGGGGCATCGGGCTAGCAACATCAGCCGCAGAATCAATAACCGTTGAGGTAAACAAGTTCTGGAGTGAGACCGCGTCTCAGCAAACGTAGTGTAGGACGCCCTCAGGCCAGGTGGAGTGACGATTTGCGCAGGCCGGCTGGCAAGTGCGCTGGCTGGGTGCGAGACGCCGAGAATCGATCAAAGTGGCCAACATTTGGAGAGCCCTATGTCCAGCTGTAGACTCATGATGATGATTACTTTTTCAGGGTTTTGAAGCATTGGTAAGACAAGACTGGGTGGTTATATTTATCTTATTTAACCAGAAACAACTTAATTGTAGTTTTTTATTAATGACTAGCTGTGCCAGCGGCGTCGCACGCGTGGATATCGCGTTTTAAAAATAATAGACTTAATAAAATGGTACTTTAATTTTAAGTTAGACCTCTAGCAATACATTGGTAAAAACCGCATTTATTTCTATGCAGTAGTTTTAGCGTGATGTGCATTCAAACATACAGGTAAAAATTTCCCCCATTTTCCCAACACTTCCCTTTACTGCTCTGCTCCTATTGATTGCAGCGTGATGAAAAGTATACTATAACCTGCCCAGGAGTATGAAGAATATTTGTACCAAGTATCGTTAAAATCCGATAGAATTCCTCTTTCGAACATTATAACTTCCGTCAGTGGCCACCAAAATTTAAAACGAGTCCAAAATGACCCAAACCCCGTAAAGTATTTCGATGTGCTGTGGTCTAAACATAGCTTAAAAACCTGATTTTGATAGGAATTAGACTTAATGAGAGTTAATTTAGTTGTAATTCATATTTTTTTATGTTAATTTAATAATAAAATTTAAAAAAAACACAAATGTAGCAATAACAACTATATTTTTAATGTTGTTGCATTCACTTGTTACAGTAATGGTTTACGTAGAATGATCCGCGTATTCAACGCTTACAATATAAACCTATTTTTAATTTCACACGAATAAAGTGGTAAGAAGTTATTACTCACAATAGAATAGACACGAAAAACTAACGAATACTGTCGCTATGCCTCGCTGCGCGGGCAGTTTTGATAGAAGGCTGCCGCGAATAAAGTGGTAATGTCACCCTACGACAAAAACAATAATATTGTTATGCGGTATTACATATTTTTGAGGTTTTATCTATGAATTTCCCATTAAATTAATTTAGTTTTTAAATATTATGTACAATCAAAAATCTACTTTCAATTAAAGTTAAAAGCATTTATTTGAAAGTTATAGTTTCGGAGATATTAACCGATTTCGGTTTTTTGCTTCTCCTGAAAAATAGCAATTCTGCAATAACCGCTTTATTCGCCGGGGGGTGCGATTTATTGTTGTAAATAGTAAGTTTTCAATGCATGTGTAATCTTGTGATTTAAGCCATAATGTTACTCTGTGTACGTAAATGTGTTACTGATGCAAGTAAATTTCAACAGCCATCAGGTAGAGGAAACCCGATTCAATAGAAAAAGGTAACCTAGTCAAAACTATCTATTTTATATCAAACACGTAAAATAAGCTTACATAAATATACCAAGTAATACATATTCCAAATGCATACATACATATAAATATTAATAATGTGTTTTTATTATTTGTACAAGTTACATTATCAGTTGTCTAGTGAGTACTATTATGAGAATAACACTTACTAGCTTTGCCTTAGTTTATAGGACTAGATAACGCTTTGTGGCCTAACGTGACATATAGGTAGTTCTAAAATTGACTGCCTCTACCGTACCCCTACTTACAGATCTTTAAAATGCTACAGCAAAAGATAGAACACGGATCAATCTTAAACCAGTTTTAAAAGCTTTAATGAAAGACCTATCGCGAACCCGTGGATTTGATTAATTCCGTACACTGTACGAGTACACGTAGGGAGGGTAAAGGATAATTAATTATATCTACCCAGTCGCTAGGGCAAAGCAGCCATTTGCAAAACGGTTAATGTTTTCCGCGAAAATTGACACGGAGAATGATTTGCGTGGTTTACTTCATCATCATCATCAGCCTATAGCAGTCCCCTGCTGGGACATAGGCCTCTCCTTTTTGCATTGGTCAAACATCTGGAGACTTTACTCATACTCACTACGCTGGGAAGACGGGTTGGTGTACCACAGGGCGAAGCTTCTCACTCCTGCGTCTCACGTCTCAAAATCAAAGTCAAAATAATCTTTATTTGTATAGGTTTTAAAAAAAAAACACTTACAAATCGTCGAAGCTACCACCTCTCTTCACCTACCACCAGGTTTTCGATCTGTGGTATTAGGCTATGCCTTCAATCGTGATGGTCATACCGACACCAGTCGGTTGTCAGAGCCTCGTTTGTAATTCAGCAGGATGCACCACGGGCAGGTGAGGATGGCTTGGACCGAAAATATGATTCGTTCTCTTATCGTAGAGTGCGACCTTTGCAACATATTTCATCTTAGCTTGTAAATTTTTTTATTGACAGGCTCGGTGGCTCATTTGGTAGTAACCTCTGCCCTCTGAGCCAAGAGTCGTGGGTTCGATTCCCGCACAGTACAGACATTTGTGTTCATGAACATGTCTGTTTGTATTGGTCTGGGTGTTTTCTATGTATAATATGTATTTATTTACAAAAAAAAATGTATCTAAGTGAGTTTATCAGTTGTCTAGTACCCATAGTACAAGCTTCGGCTTAGTTTGGGGCTAGGTGGCGCTGTGTGGCCCAGCGTGGCATGTCTTGAGTTATTTATTTATTTATTTAATTGGGTAATGTAAGCGACCTATCATCTTTTCGCTTCAAGCCAACCTCACCTGACGGTGTCGAACAACTAGAGAGGCGTGTGTTGTGGATGCACCACGGGCAGGTGAGGGTGGCTTGGAGCGAGAAGGTGATATGTCGCGCCCTTACATCCCTAGCTCTAAGATTAACAGCCTACTTTGTTTTATTACTACTGCAACATTTAGTGCAATAGCTTCAACCTCAATTGCCTATAATAAATTCTTTTTTTATTGCCAAGTTCTTTTATTGCCAAGTTCAGGAAACATAATAAGGTAACAGTAACTCCTGCACTAGGCTCGCAGGCCTGTGTCGCAGGAGTCGGTGAGTGATATTAATAAAAATATTACATTCCATTCTTGACGCTTCGTCTTTTGCCTACAATATGTCTAGTGAACACAGTAACAGTAAGGAAATTTTGCCGTAATGGGTTACAAATTTTACAATACAAAAAAAAAAGAAGGGAATTAAAATGAACAAAACAGAAAGAAAATGTTAAAAACGTGCATGTGTATGAATGTAGATGAAAGTGTATATGTTATGTGTGTGTGTGTGTGTGTCTGTGAGTGTGTGTTTGTTAGTGTACATGTATTAGATTTTGTCTGCGTGTCTGCGTGGAGGGTCAAGGGAGTAGTTTTTCCGTGTCCAGGTAGTTTAAATCTAGTAGCCAAGTTTTAACGGTCCGTTTGGCCTTGAACAGTGATAATTCTTTGAGAGGGCAGCATCGATTTACTTTATTGTAGATATGTGGATGAGAAAATATAGGGAGGCGCTTAGCAAAGGATGTACGGACGGGAGGTTTAGGAATTTTAAATACACGTTTGGAAGCAATTGCGTCAAAGTCGTCAGAGTTTAACGTTTTCTTGTGTTGGGTGCAGGTAACTCGCCATATATATAGCTGTCTCACGCGGAGAATTCCCGCTTCCTTGTAAAGTGCGTCCGTAGAGTATCGGAACGGTTTTTGGAGCATAACTCTCAGCACAGCACGTTGGGATCTCTCAATTTCAAGAAACGCAGTTTTACACGATCCACCCCATATACCTATGCAGTAAATTAGTATAGATTGACACAGCGAGGTGTAAACCATGTTAAGGATCTTTAAAGGGGTTGAGGTTCTGAGGGCCTTTAATATGTAAAGTGTTTTCCTTAGTCGTTTAGATAGGCAGGAAATTTGTTGTTTGAAGCAAAGGTTTTCGTCTATCTGGACTCCTAAATATTTCACGCAGCCTAGTCTTCGTATTACATTACAGTTACATGCTTTTGTAGGGGAGTTTGTTGTTAGGGAAGATAAGTTCTGGATTACAGACCGACACTGATGAATGCTTAGCTCAGATAAGTTCTTAGGGGAAGACGCTTTCGTTTTATGAAAAGCCAAAAAAGTCGTTTTGCTAGCATTCAACGTTAGCAGATTATGGTCTAGCCAGTTGACTATGGTAGACATCCCATTTTCGGCTAGTTTTTTAGTGACTTCCCATGATGAGCCTTTGAAAAGAACAACTGTGTCGTCGGCGTAACAAAATACGTTTGCGTTTTCGATTGACAGATTAAGTAGATCGTTTACGTAAAGAGTAAAAAGGTTAGGTCCGAGAATACTTCCCTGGGGGACTCCTGAGCTTATCGGCATTGTGCAACTAGTGATGTCACCCACTCTGACGGACTGGTGGCGGCCGGTAAGATAACTGTTGAACCAGTTCAGTGGAGTCCCTCTAATGCCGAGGCATTCCAACTTGCGAAGTAAAATGGATGGGGACACAGTATCGAAGGCTTTCGCCAAATCGATAAAGACTCCAATACAACATTCATTCTGGTCTAGACAGGTAGTGATGTTGTTTGTCAGTTGGAAGACGGCGTCTTCTGTTGAAACCCCTTTCTTGAACCCGAATTGATTATTTGATATGAGTTTGTTTTTTTCTAAATAGGACAAAAGACGTTTGTTAATGATTCTTTCAAGGAGCTTTGAGAAAATACTGAGCAATGAGATCGGCCTGTAGTTAGAGGAGATTTTTTTGTCCCCATCTTTGTGGATAGGTGTGACAATGGCGTGTTTCCAGCAGTCAGGGAACACGCCTTGGGAGATACTGAGGTTGAATATGCGAACAAGTGGTTCAACGATAACGTGTCTGATGTGTTTGATAGTTGTTGGTGTGTAGCCGTCAGAGCCGGGCGCGCCACCATCTGTAAGACCCATTATCAGTGAGTTAACCTCGTAGGTGTCGGTAGGTGACAAGTAGAAAGATGAGGAGGGTGAGTCTAGAAGAGAAACACTGGAGGTTAATTCAGCTTCCGTCCTGTTAATCTTTGTGAGAATATTGTAGGCCAGGTTTTTACCAACTGTCGTGAAATAGTTATTAGTGAGATTTAAAGATTGAGATGGGTCGGGCAAAACTTTTGTTAACTCAGTGGCGTCATTTTTTTTGTTTTGAATATTACAAATGTTTTTAATAGTAGACCATAGCTTTTTGGGATCGTTCTTATTATTGACGAGTTGTTCATTTTGATGTTTAGCTTTTATCCTGTGTAAGAGCTCTCTTAGAAAATTTCGATACCGTTTGTAGATAAGTTGTTTAATCGGATCTTGTGGATTCTTTTTTGCTTGTAGGTGTAACTTATCTCTCACTTTTTGGCATCTTATTAAGCCGGGAGTGATCCAGTCTTTAAGGTTGTGATGTTTTTTTTTTGTTTTGACTAACGTACAGTTACTTTCCAGTGCTTTGCTTAGTATGTTAGTGAATGAGTCAGCTGCCTGATTGGTATCATTAGTTTGCAACACAGTGGCCCAGTCACACGAAGATAGGTCTGAGAGAAGATTTTGTAAGTCTAATTTGCGCCTTACTCTTTTGTTTGAAGCTACATGCACAGGAGCGGATGAAAGCCCAGCAATGCAGATATCGTGGTCAGTGATGTTGCTATTGCATACAATTCCCAGTGCGTTATGTGATGGGTTCTTGATGTAAATGTGATCAAGACACGCTGTTTTCCGTGTTGGGTCGGATATTGCTGGCACGAGTTGGTGTTCAGCCATAAGACACCTATAGTCAGCTAACCTTTCGTTAGGACTATCACTAAGAATGTCAATATTGGTATCACCTAAAAGAATTAACGTTTCCATGTGTTTATGATCATTTAAAATACTGTTCAGGGACGATAAAAATGAGTCCCTATTGTTGGTGAACGAGGGAGATCGGTACATTCCCAGCACAAATATTTTATTTATTGATATTGCCAAGAAATTACATTCACCACACAGCGGTTCATACACGGTGGGATTCCATTTGTTATTTACGTAAGCAACAACGCCACTACACTTGTTTATGGCGTTGTTTGTACGATATTCAGTGTAATTAGGCATGCTAGGTACTATGTAGCCCTCACTAAGCCAACACTCCGTCAAAATTATTATATCGAATTTCACATCGAGTCTGTTAAGAGTGATGCGAAAGTCTTCAAAGTTGTGTTGGATGCTCCTTATATTCAAGGTCAGGACCTTGAAATTTAAGTCTGGCGTCAACAGGCGGGAGCAGTCCTCAGGTGTTTCAAGTGTGAGGCATTTAGTAGATAGTATTTGATCTAAGTCCAACTGTAAGTCAAACATAGTAAAAGTAATAGTAGAATGAGTAAGGAGCCTACACTTGAGCACCCGAGGGCCACCGACCTGAGTATCCTTGGACTAAGCGAGTCGAACCTGTTGTGTTGTGATAAGACAAGCAGAAATATGATTGTTGTGTGTGATGTATTTGTGTGTGTTGTGTTGTTGCGTGTGTGGTACGATGTAGTAAGATGCTTGAATGTGGGAATTATACGTGTTACTAAGTTAAGAATGACAAAACTAAAACTAAAATAAAATTTCCATTCCAAGCACTTTGATTTACATAGAAATACAGTCAGTGGAAGCTGGACCAATATTGCTGTCGAGATCTTCAAAACATTGGATGCGTATTGCAGGTTTGTTTTCTGCTTGACGAGAGTAGATAGCTCCATTTCGGACCCAACAGAATTGAAAGTCGTACTTTTTGGACCGCAGTCTAGCCTCTCGAAATAACATTCTGTTTTTCTGGGTTAGGCGTTCGTTAACGTAAATCGACTCGTGGGGGCCTGCGGTGATTCCTTCGGATGTTAGTCTTTTTTGCTGCTTACTTGCCTTAATGATTTCGTCTCTCTTTATATAACGCACGAGTTTAACTAGAATTGGGCGAGGATTTGGTTTCTGACCTGTCTTAGTAGGGGTGGAACGTTTTGGTCCTACCCTTTTTACTCGGCTTATGTCAGCCGTCTTCAATTCCACTCCAAGTTTCTCAGACGTGGTAATGATGATCTTTGTTAGGTCTTCATTCATGTCCTCGCGAACCCCCATGATTTCTAGTTCATCACCAATGGCTTCTTGTTCTTGCCTTTCCAAGTCTTTCTGAGACTGAAGGACTACGCATTTAAGAGAGGATATTTCCAATTCAGCGTTTTCAAGCTTTTTCTTAAAGTCGAATAAGGTCTCGTTTAGTGTGGTGGAGATTGACGAGACTTGGGAACGTAGGTTTGTGACCTCTTTCCGTAGAACTTTAATCTCACTCACTTCTTCTCTGAGCTTTTCAATTTCATGCAAAATTTGTGACAGATCCACCTCGTTGTCATAGTGTGGATTTTGCTGCTTTAGTTTGTTTCCTCGTGTAGTATTGACATTATCATTGTCCTTGTGATCTTGGACGGGGCCAGCGGCAGATGATCGTACAGGTGTTGATGTATTGTCTTTTTTGGGGCGGGAACACGAACATGAGGGGCATAACCATTTTTCTCGGTTTGACTGTGTAATTTTTTTCCAGTCATTTACCTTGATATTGAGGCAAAGTAGATCGTAGTATTTTTTACACTTAGTGCATTCCATGTATTCAGCACTTTGGATGGAGTTCCCACACGCATAACAAGATCTCGGCATCGCTGTTGTTTCCCCTGTGCACAATATCGTTTTCGGTATAAATTGATAGTACGTCTTACGGCGCTCCGTTGACTTTACTGTGGCACTGTGTTATCGCTCGTGCGCGGGCGCTCGGGTGACTCACAGTGTACGTACGCTGCGAATGTTCGGCGCGGGGCGGTAGATTTATATTTGCACGGCCGTTGAGTGAGGAAACAATCACTTGTATTTTTGCACTTGATTAACGAATTTGTGAAGTACTATTGCCAAAAGGTAGAGGACGTTTTTGGCTTTAGGTTGGTATAAAACTTAGTCTTCTCAAAAACGCTTAAACCACCGAATTAGAATTAACTAGCGAGAGTACTGTTACGCGTGTCCACCGCGAACCGAAGCTCAGACGTCACTCCCGTTAGATAGATGCTATAATGCATTAGATCTGTAGGATTAACCCTTGATAACATTACATCTCAATGTAACCAAGCCTTAATTGGCTTCTATTATTGGGTCATTAAATATTACGAGTAGTGTTGGCGCAATGAAGATTTCCAGAGACGGAATATAGTCAGCATCTAAAGTTGATAACCGCATGGAGATTTTCGAAAACGCTGTACACCGTCTTCATCATTACCAGTGCAACCTAGCATCTTTTCGCTCCAAGCCAACCTCACCTGCCCGTGGTGCATCCTGCCGAACAACAAACGAGGCGCTGGCAACCGACTGGTGGCGGTATAACTTTCACAATGGAAGATGTAGTTAAATACCACAGACCGATGACGGGCAGCAGCGTCATCGGAGCGAGAAGCTACGTCTTGCGATCGCCAACCCGCCTGCTCAGGGTGACGATTATGGGCATATCCTCCAGATGTTTGCCCTGAGTGGCAAGCAACTGGAGAGGCCTATGTTCAGCAGTGGACTGCAATAGGCTGGTGATGATGATGATGATATTTTTTAACTTTGGGGGGAATAAAAATCTTGCTCAAGGTGCTAGTTATAGCCTTATCTTTACGCATCCTTTGTCCTCTAGACCTACATGCTACATGCACAATGACATGCTCAACAGGAAGCCTTAGCAAGCAGCTACACCGTATAAATCCCTCGTTTGTAAGGTGTTTGTAGTTCGTGCAACGCGTCACGTGATATTTGTGTAACAGATACGCGTATTTACTTTGTCACTGGAACGGTAACTGGTGTATTTTCTTTAGGTTTCCGAACTGGGATTGGTTATAGGGGCGCTGTGAATATAGACTCTTTTGTTGAGACTTTTTACTGGAAAAATATCACATAATTTTACTTACAAATGTGCACAATTAATACAGATTGTAGGATAAGATAGTCAAACTCAGATAAATGCATAGCTCTTACAAAAATTTAGAGTAGGTATTCCATGTTTTGGAACTTAAAAGTAGGCACAAAGATATTGTTATGAAAGTTTAATTGATTTATGAAACGACTGGCTCGGTGGCTCATTTGGTAGTGACCTCTACCTTCTGAGCCGAGGGTCGTGGGTTCGATTCGGCACAGTACAAACATTTGTGCCCATAAACATGTGTGTTTGTATTGGTCTAGGTGTTAATATGTAAAATATGATTTTATTTACAAAAAAAAGTATCTAAGTAAGTTTATCAGTTGTCTAGTACTCATAGTACAAGCTTCAGCTTAGTTTGGGGCTATACGGCGATGTGTGGCCCAGCGTGGCATGTCTTGGGTTATTTATGGTTTCATTGCTATAAACGATCTCTTTCACACAGCCTTTGGTTAAAGGATGGTTAAAAGAAAGGGACTATTTCACTTTTCATATACGAAACTTTTATATGATAGGTAGATGGATAGATGAGGGTGGCTTGAAACGAAATGATGATAGGTCGCTCCTTTACATCCCATCCATATACCAATACACAACCAATATCATAAGATATTTATTCTTATTAAACAACCTGCTTCAAAATAACATAATATTCGCACTATTACATTCACTGTGACATATGACAGGAAAGATCAGTAATAAATCTAAGGAGTCTGGTACTTTGCACGTCATTAACACTGGCGCGAATGATTAATTATCATTGAGATGTGACGCGTCAAATGTATTTGAATAAAACTACTATGTAAGAGACAACATATGTAATAAGTTGTAGTTCTGATAACATCTATAATCTTCTATCTATAACTTATGATAAATCTGTAGAGGTCAATTCTGTACATGAAATATTTTTTCAAAATAACTATCAGGGGTCAAAACAAAAATGCAATCAGTAAAATTTTTGTTTGTCTGTCTGTATGTTCGTTATAGATACAAAAACTACTCGACGGATTTTAACGAAACTTGGCACACGTATTCTTTATACTCCTGGGCAGGTAATAGTATACTTTTCATCTCGCTACCATCAATAGGAACAGAGCGGTGAAGGGAAGTGTTGGGAAAACGGGAGAAATTTTTATTTGCATGTTTGATAGCGTATCGCGCGGTTTTCACCAATGCATTGATAGGAGTCCAACTTAAAATTTAGGTACCATTTTATGGAAGTCCGTTATTTTTGAACATCCGGGACATCCTTGTTGAAATTATAAATCATCGATCGTTTCTGAACTAAAATATCGTCTAAATCTTCAGTTAGACATCTAAAATAAAACCTTCAAATGCTATAATTAGCTCAACTAACTCCCTGGTAGTCAATGGCTGCGTTTTATCGTGCATACTTCAACAGATTGATGCAATGCGGTTATTAATTTGTCCGTCTATTCTTAGAGCGCTAAATAACGCTCAAAAATGCGTGACTCAGCTGAGTTTGAAGCTGGTAATGCATGATGCACGTGATTTGAGCTAGCAACATATTTTTAACACTAATAATATACTCTCTTTTGATGTAAGGAAGCGGGCTATCATCTTTTCGCTCCAAGCCAACCTCACCTGCCCGTGGTGCATCCTGCTGAATAACAAACGAGGCGCTGGCAACCGACTGGTGGTGGTTTATCCATCACAATTGAAGGCGTAGCTAAATACAACAGACCGATGACGGGCAGCAGCGTCACCGGAGCGAGAAGCTACGCCCTGCGATCGCCAACCCGCCTGCCCAGCGTGGCGACTGTGTGTAAGGCCTCCAGGTTATTTCCTAATGTGGCGAACAACTGGAGAGGCCAATGTCCAGCTGTGGACTGCATTAAGCTGATGAAAATGATGAGTTGTCGTCCCTTCTTGTCTAAGTTTTTCCCCCATAGGGGAATAACAAATAAATTATTCTATTCTTTTCTAATGATCAAGTCAAAACCACCTCCATATAATTACACATCATGCGATATTTCGAATGGCCAAGGAAGTAAGATATGAGCTATGGGGAGGAAGGGAGGTATAAGGGGGGTAAAAGGGAGCGAGGGGTAAGAATGGGGGACAAGGGGTATAATTAATTGCCGCCAAGCCACCACCGCTGGCCGTTACATTCAACTGTTTCTTTAGCCAGAATTATTTTCGGACAAATTGAGAGGGGGGAACGGGACAGAGTTTTTGAGAAGTCCATAAGTAGTAGTTATGTTGGGAGCTTCTGAATAAATCTATTGTACTAAATTCAACCTATATATTAATTAGATTTTGATCTTAAAGATTGGATATTGGAGAACAACATTATAAAGAAGAAAATACTTTTAAAATAGCCCGATGGCTCATTCGGTAGTGACCTCGGCCTTTTGACTGGCTCGGTGGCTCAATTGGATTAACCTCTGCTTTCTGAGCCAAGGGTCGTGGTTTCGATCCCCACTCATTACAAACATTTGTGAGCATGAACATGTCTGTTTGTATTGGTCTGGGTGTTTTCTATGTATTGTGTATTTATTTACAAAAAAAATCTAAGTAAGTTTATCAGTTGTCGAGTATCCATAGGACAAGCTTCGGCTTAGTTTGGGGCTAGATGGCGCTGTTTGGCCCAGCGTGGCATGTCTTGGGTTATTTATTTATTTATTATTTTGGGCCAAGGGTCGTGGGTTAGATCCCAGCACTGTACAAACATTTATGTTCATGAATATGTAAAAAATACGTGTCTTTTATTTTTGAACAATCTAAAAGACAGACTAATTACATTTTTTACGGAAACAGGCCTATTACGAGTACTGTACAAGGATAGTGTACCAAGCGTTCAACCTAGATTTACTTCTGTAGGTATGCAATATAAGTTAGGTTACCTCCTTCTGGTAGGTACCTCCTCTCGAGAGGGCTCAAGGGTCCATTATCGCCGCTGACTCGATGATTTCATCCCCCTAATAGCTGGCGCTTCGTGAGATATTTTTTAATACCGCCATTATATTTTTCAATTACGCTCTTGAATGTAGAGATGATTTGATTCAAGCATTTTTTTTTTTTTTATAGTGGCTCGACATAATGGCTTCCCTACACCTGATGGAAAGCGAAAGAGAAGCCCAAGTCGCTGTGACAACGGGCAAGTAACTGGTCAGTTACCTGTCAGTTGCCACCGCCATGCCGGCCCAACCCTAACCCCCCACGAGCTCCGGAAACCCTACTCACCGACAGAAACACGACCCGGTTGTCATTTGACTGCGGTATTCTATAGGGTGGAGGTCCTTCCCCGGACGGGCGGCTCAATTCGAGCGAAGATTCGCTATGCCCTACCTCTCTTAAAGCATATTAGGTGTTCATTGTTTATTTTTTTTTATTAAAAGAGTTTTCAGGATGACCTCACTCCACCTGATGGTAAGCGGTCGCGAGGTCCAAAAGTTAGGTCGACAGGCACAATAGAACAAACACATTGCGCCTGTCGCCCTGACCCTGAATGCCCACTGAGATGCCGTTTCACGCCCCGCCTAAAGAACCCAGGATTGTAAGAGAAAGGAAACACATGAGCTGGAAGGGCATTCCATGACTTAGTGGCACGGGGCAAGAACGAGGAACTAAACCTCTTGGTGCGCGCCACCATCGTCTGGATGGTATGCGGATGACAACGCTGTCCAGCACGTGTTGTTCGGGAGTTTCAGTGTATTATACTACTACTATAACATATTCATATATGTTGCAAGAATTAAACAAGTACCTACCTAATATGATCATACTCGTATATTTGATTTGTTAGGCCAAAGCTCGTGAATAAAAATAAAGATAAAATAAAATACCACATATATAGTGTTATGGATTGGACATTTGATACTTTACTAATTTCTTTTTAGTTTTGTATTTTAACCGATATAAGACCGAAAGAAGGAGGTAGGAGAGAGTTGATTTAAAATTATCATGCAAAAATTACAATATTGGTTAATTTTATGAAATAAAGTATTGTTTTCTTTAATGATAAATAATAATTTTGTATTTCTTTTTCAGGTAAGTGACGTCTCAATGAAACATTAATCATAGCAGTAAGTGACCTATGTATTTTATACGTTACATACGAAATGAAAGTAAGTAGAACTGGTAACTATTATCATAAACTTAATGCTTTTGGGATCAGACAATTTTATCTGATAAAGATAAAAACGTATTTGACAATGTTTGCATTTGCATGTTTTTTATGGGTTTCATGGGTAAATAATATTTTATATGCGTAGGGAAGCCATTATATCGCGTTACTATAAAAAAAAATACAATTCGATGCAAAAAGTGCGAAATTAAGCGCGAAATGAATCGAACGGCTCACTGTTTTCCGTTCAGATAAAAACATGCGTCAATCACATACTATATGTAGATGCTATATGTATAAGTACTACAGATAGGAGACAAATCGAGCCTCGGCTTCCACTCGACCGTAACTCGACACTAACGATCGACAGACAAACACTCCAGCTGTTTATGTAGTTATCGGATTAACGAGCTTCGATCTTTATAAGTGGTTCGCATTTAGCTTGAGTATTGTGTGTTTTTATATCAAGCGGTTGAAGGTTAGTTGATGGCCAAGGATAATATTTTATACTAGCTGAAATAACAGAGATTTAAAAACTACTGCATGGAATTGAATGCAGTTTTCAGTTTCACCAATGTATTGCTAGAAGTCTAACTTAAAATTAAAGCACCATTTTATGGAAGTCCGTTATTTTTGAAACCCAATAACCACGCGTGCGACGCCGCCGGCACAGCTAGTAAATAGTTAAGTCTGTTTGGCTGGTATGCAATCTCTGGCGCATAATAGTCCATAGCCTTCAACCAACCACTTGACATTGAAAAAAAAATGGATCTCACATCAGAGATCGAAGTCAAAAACGTAATAGTACTCGAAAGTATAATTAATTGTTCAGACATACGGAACTGACTGGGATGGCTGTGTGCCAACAAAGCGTCTGATGCACGCGAAATGTTTTGTTTTGGAACTTTTATGTTTGGGCGAAAACGGGGTTAGACCGGTGGGTTCGTGGATTCTTTTGTGGTGAAATGATGTGATTTCCTATTGCCAATGGGACTCGACTTCAAAGGCATGCGGAAGGTTACATTAATTATAATTTAAATAAATAAATTAAATAACCTAAGACGTGGTACGCTGAGCCACACATCGCCACCTAGTCCCAAACTAGGCCGAAGCTTGTACTATGAGTACTAGACAACTGATAAACTTACTAAATACTTTTGTAAATAAGTACATTAAGTTAAATTAAGTACAACAAACGAGGCGCTGGCAACCGACTGGTGGCTATAACCATCACAATTGAAGACGTAGCCAAATACTACAGACCGATGACGGGCAGCAGCGTCACCGACGCGAAAAGCTACGCCCTGCGATCGCCAACCCGCCTGCGCAGCGTGGCGATTATGGGTATATCCTCCTTTGTCTGCCCTAAGTGGCGAACAACTGGAGAGTTTAGCTGTGGACTAAAATAGGCTAATGATGAAACAACCAGACCAATACAAAAATACATGTTCAAATGTTTAACTGTGCGGGGATCGAAACCATGACCCATTGTGTCAGATGCAACGTTCACTGCCACTGAAACTGGTCGGTATTTTTTTATCTATCGTCTATTGTTTTATTATCTGGCTCGGTGGCTCAATTGACCCCTGCCTTCTGAATCAAGGTTCATGGGTTCGATTCCCACCCGGGACAAACATTCGTGTGATAAACACTTGTGTTTTTCCGTGTCTGGGTGTTTATATTTGTATTTAAGTATTTTATTTGTGGTACCTTCGTTGTTCTGATACCCATAACACAAGTGCTTAAGCTACTTTCTTTGGGATTGGAGCAATGTATGTGATGTTGTGTGATATTTACTTTATTATTTATTTTTATTTTTTTATTATACCTATGTATTGAGTAGGCATTGATGTGCATCATTTAGAAAGTGCCACCAAGTGGAATTAATAGAACCCTCCGTCGCATTGCATTCCACCATCGATCACCGAACTTTCCGTTCGTTAAACTTTCGAAAGCTTCCGAAGCTTCCGTTTCCCACTCGTACCAGGCAGTAGACGTACTATTAAAAGCTCTTTAAAATGTTTATTTCAGCCCGTTTCGAATAGCGGTCGCAAGGACGGAAACGTCGATATCTTTCCGAAATAGATCTGCTACACTCGTAAACATGCTTAGACCACAATTGGTATGACTGTTCGCAAGAGTTGGTATCTATTTTTATTATATAAATGTTCTCCTGACCTAAAAAATTTCGGAAGAGGCGCTATAATAACCCTAGACATGCCACGCTGGGCCACACAACGCCATCTAGCCCCAAACTAAGCCGAAGCTTGTACTATGGGTACTAGAAAACTGATAAACTTACTTAGATAGTTTTTTTTTGTTTTTATAAATACATATTATACATACAAAGCACCCAGGCCAATACAAACCGACATGTTCATGCACACAAATGTTTGTAATGTGTGGGGATCGAACCCACGACCCTTGGCTCAGAAGGCAGAGGTCACATATAATCTATATATATAAAAGGAGAAACTGACTGACTGACTGACTGACTGACATATCAACGCACAGCCCAAACGGCTAAACGTAGGCACTTGAAATTTGGAAGGGACGTAGCTTAGGTACCGTAGGGGTGCACTAAGAAAGGAATTCCCGAAATTCCCACGGGAACGGGAATTAGCGGGAAAATCCTTTTGTATGAAAAATCTAAACCGCTTAAGTTAGACGCTTGAAATTTGGCATGCAGGTACCTTAGTAAATATAAAGTTTAGTTATGGCTGTATTTTGAGAAATTCCCACGGGAACGGGAGTTAGCGGGAAAAAACTTTTGTATGTATAAATTTAAACACGCGGACGAAGTCGCGGGCAAAAGCTAGTCTTCATATAATTTAAGAGTGAAGCGGTTTTTGTTGGGCCATCCTCTCCATCACGCTCCAATCCGCTCCATCCCCTACCTCCAAATCACTTGATCTAGGCTCTAAAATCGGGTGATTTGGAGTCAAGTGCTGTCCATATAAGTCTACATATATATAGCTCAAAGGTGACTGACTGACATAGTGATCTATCAACGCACAGCCCAAACCACTGGGCGGATCGGGCTTAAATTTGGCATGCAGGTAGATGTTATAACGTAGGCATCCGCTAAGAAAGGATTTTGATCATTTCTACCCCCAAGGGGATAAATTCTAGCAGTGGACTTCGAGAGATTGATGGTGATATCGATAATGAAATATTCTTATTGGTTTTGAATAAGTTTGAATAATGAACAATACTCATTCATTTATTGTATCATTAATGTGTATAAGAGAGGTAGGGCATAGCGAATCTTCGTTCGAATTGAGCCGCCCGTCCGGGGAAGGACCTCCACCCTGTAGAATACCGCAGTCAAATGACCTCTGGGTCGTGTTTCTGCCGGTGAGTAGGGTTTCCGGAGCTCGTGGGGGGTTGGGGTTGGGCCGGCATGGCGGTGGCAACTGACCAGTTACTTGCCCGTTGTCGCAGCGGCTTGGGCTTCTTTTTCGCTTTCCATCAGGCGTAGGGAAGCCATTATGTCGAGCCACTACACAAAAAAAAATTACAATACGTTCCGGGTAAGTTACATCATAAGCCCTAAAAACAAGCACAAAATCGTCATTACAAATGATAAATTATTCAAGCGTGTTCGAAAGTCGCTTCTATTGAAAAAAACTGGCAAGTTACAATCTCACAATAAAGTTTTAACACAAACAGTAGGTACAAACTCGAATACGTAATCTGAAAACCAGCAGATAAGTGATGATAAATCGATAATATTTGCATGAACCTTGATATTCACCGAAACGGACGGATTGCCAAAACTAAGGGATATGTAGTGATGGATCAACACATCGCTCATTGTGAATTATTACCATATCTGTGCCGTGGCACGGGGCCAACTGGGGTATCATGCCTTTGCGGGTAAATAGCCAATATGTTTCGACCGTAATGGGAATATGATCTTAATTGTATGTAGTAGCAAGCGTTGGGAAGAAATGTTAGACAAATAAATAAACGACTAAAGACATGCCACGCTGGACATAGGTGTAACCATGTAAATGGATACTTATAGTTCATTTGCGTTAAGAAAATAGTGACTCATCATCGACTGCCGGCCAAGCCACACCCCCTAGCCAATTAAAACGCTAGAAATTATAATTTCTTCGTTCGTTTTAATTGGCTAGGGGGTGTGGCTAACGCTAGAAATTATAATTTCTAGCGTTTGTCCTGTGGCTTGGCCGGCAGTCGGTGATGAGTCACTATTTTCTTAACGCGAATGAACTATAAATAAATAATATACGTAGGAAGCTCGCTCCCGGAATGCCTGGGGTAGCGAGCGGGAAGAGACGGGACGGTAGGTAGGTGGTGCAAACCCACTGCCAGCCGCGCAGACTCACGCGGCTGATCATAGTGACGGCTAAAGGTGTCTTGGCCGCAGCGGGGGGAAATGAGACCCAACACAGACGGTTGAAATCTGTTTATTAAATCTACATGGTCTTGGGTCGGGTTTGCGATCGTAGGGCGTAGCTTTTCGCTCCGGTGACGCTGCTGCCCTTCATCGGTCTGTGGTAATTAGCTACGCCTTCAATTGTGATGGTTATACCGCCAACAGTTAGTTAATAAATAACCCAAGACATGCCACGCTGGGCCACACAGCGCCACCTAGCCCCAAACTAAGCCGAAGCTTGTACTTTGGGTACTAGACAACTGATAAACTTACTTATATACATTTTCTTTTGTAAATAAATACATATTATAGATAGAAAACACCAAACAAGTTAGTTGCCAGCGCCTCGTTTGTTACGAGCAAAGGAGTTTGGCTCGGAGCGAAAAGATGATAGGCTGCTCCCTTACATTCCGTGTGTGTTACATATGTGTTACGTTCCCTTACACCCCATGTATCTTCTGCAACATTGTAACAAGATCACACACAACCCTTAAAAGCGCTGACTACGTTTATAGCCGCTACAAAGTTTATGATTATGACGCTAACAGCATTCGATGCAACTTATAGCAGCTAATAATAATACTCCCGTGACCGGGTTTCAGCCACATCGGGAGATCTTAAGAGAGTATTTTTGAGAATTACAGTTCAATAAAAATACTTAATAGAGTATTATGGCTAATGTAATTAGTCTGTCTTTTAACTTATGATCTATACTTATAATAAATCTCTCGTAGTCAATTCTGTACATGAAATATTTTTTCAAAAGAACTATCAGGGGGTGATTAGTGATCGATACTGAAGCCAAAAATGCAATCAGTAAAATTTTTGTCTGTGTGTATGTTCGTTATAGAAACAAAAACTAGTAGACGGATTTTAACGAAACTGGGTACAATTATTCTTCATACTCTTGGGCAGGTTATAGTATACTTTTCATCGGCTGTAATCAATAAGAGCAGAGCAGTGAAGGGAAGTATTGGAAAAACGGGAGAAATTTTTATCCGCATGTTTGACCGCGCATCACCCGAAAACTATTGCATGAAATTGGATGCGGTTTTCACCAATGTATTGCTAGAGGTCTAATTTATAAGGCACCATTTTATCGAAGTCCGTTATTTTTGAAAAACGCCGCTGGCACACCCCCTGATAGTAATTTTGAAAATATATTTCATGTACAGAATTGACCTCTCTACAGATTTATTATACTTAAGTATAGACAGACAGCTATCTCACATTCACAACAGCTATAAAGCCGTATAGCGCATCGTCTTTTAAACACAGGACGAAGTTTCAATGTCGGCTGCATATCTGCACTGCAGGTGCCTAGCCCTCACGTACATACCTCCGGCGCATATTAAACGCAGTATCTTTGAGCAAAGTTACTTGCGATATTGCTGCAGTTTCGGTGAAGAATGGCTGTGATAACAGAAATGAAACGATACCGGTATAATTACGTCATGCTTGTGAGCAGGTTTTGAGGACTAGTCTATTCTAGTGTGTCTTTTTTCAGGTAATAGGATTACAGGGTCAAAATACTTAGATGTTTTTTTAAAACATCGTTCAGGATGACTTCACTCCACCTGCTGGTAAGCGGTCGTGAGATCCAAAGTTAGGTCGACAGGCACAATAGAACAAACCCATTGCGCCTGTCGCCCTCACCCTGAACGCCAACTGAGATACCGTTTCACGCCCCGCCTAAAGAACCCAGGATTGTAAGAGGAAGGAAACACATTATATTTAGTCCGTATTTTAGATGCCTGTTTCCTGATATCCCCTTAAATAGGCCTGTCGCCAAAAAAAAATCAGTCGCCAGCGTCTCGTTTGTTATTCGGCAGGATACACCACGGGCAGGTGAGGTTGGCTTGGAATGAAAATATGATAGGCCGCTCCCTTACATCCCCAACTATGATTGCACTTCTTCAACTATTCACGTTAACGTTTGAATATTTAACCCGTTAATGCCACCGGTTAACGAGTTAATTGATAACCGCCCCTATCCCCGTCTCATTAATTATCCGCTAAGTCCAGTGGTGGAGGGTGCGTTAATGAGATCCTTTGAGATTGTACGATGGTGGAAATGTGGAAAATATTATTTACTAGCTGTGCCAGCGGCGTCGCACGCTTGGATATCGGGTTTCAAAAATAACGGACTTCCATAAAATGGTGCCCAAATTCAAATACTTACAATTACTTCAAGTACTTCAATACTTGCCCGTTGTCACAGCGACTTGGGCTTCTCTTTCGCTTTCCATCAGGCGTAGGGAAGTCATTATGTCGACCCACTATAAAAAAAAAAAAAAAATTTAAGCAATACATTGCACAATTACACAAACCTCTAGCAATACATTGATGAAAACCACATTCAATTCCATACAGTAGTTTTTGCGTGATGCGGGTTCAAACATAAAAATAAGAAATAATCTCCCGTTTTCCCAACATTTCCCTTCACTGCTAAGCTCCTATTGAACGTAGTTTGATGAAGAAGAAGAACCTGCCCAGAAGTATGAAGAATAATTGCACCAAGTAGTTTTTGTTTCTATAACGAACATTCAGACAGACCGACAAAAATTTTACTGATTGCATTTTTGGCATCAGTATCGATCACTAATCATCCCCTGATAGTTATTTTGAAAATATATTCAGTGTACAGAATTGACCTCTCTACAGATTTATTATAAGTATAGAAGATTTATGAGTATTAGTGCACTGATTTAAAAAAGAACCGGACAAGTGAGTATCAAGCAGTGGACTGCAATATGCTTTTTTTACGGCTGCTGGTGATGGTAAGTAGATACTTTTTTTTTATTGCTTATTGGTGGCAGACGAGCAAGCGGCCTGTCTGATGTTAAACTGTCACCGCTGCCCATGGACATCTGCAATGCCAGGGCACAGCAATGCCGCTACCTACCGAAGAGAAGAGAGAAGAGAGCTCTCTTTAAACCTCTACTTACTTATTTTACTAGAGATAAATTTAAGTCTATTATTTTCTGGATTTAGCTCGTACTGTCACTGCTGCGCAAAGACCCTAAACTTAGTATATAATTCTGAAAAAAATATGCAACTACGTATATTTAAAAAGGTTATTCTTGTACCAAAGAGGCGGTATAACTATGCCTATTTAAGAGAGGTAGGGCACAGCGAATCTTCGCTCGAATTGAGCTGCCCGTCCGGGGAAGGACCTTCACCCTATAAAATACCGCAGCCAAATGACCTTCGGGTCGTGTTTCTGCTGGTGAGTAGGGTGTCCGGAGGTTAGGGTTGGGCCGGCATGGCAGTGGCAACTGACAGGTAACTGACCAGTTACTTGCCAGTTGTCACAGCGACTTGGGCCTCTCTTTCGCTTTCCATCAGGCGTAGGGAAGCCATTAAGTCGAGCCACTATAAAAAATGCCTTCTACGATGTCTAACGTAGCATTACCCGTAGCCATTTCCGTGGCCACGCCCCCTCTGACGTCACGGCAACAGCTGTGCAGATTTATAGCCGTATAATTTTCTCCGATTTATGCCGGGTCTATTTCATTGCTATGTGTAGGTATACGATTTTGAAGTAACTATTATGCTTTTTGGTGGAATGGTTATCAGAGTATGTTATCTATAGACGGAATCGCCAAATTCGAATTCTGATTGAGATTACTTGTTGAATGATGTGTTTTCTGAATAATCATATATTTGGAGAACGAATAAATTACGCGTGTAGTAAGTAAGTGATTTCGTCCAAAACTGTTCGTTTTCAGCGTTCATTTCTTTCACGGATTTGCAATTGCAAATCCTACTATAAACGTGGTTTTAGTAAACTCTTATCCTTACGATAGGGAAAGGTATGGTTGTGCCTCACCTTGTGTATATATGTATGTAATATGTTGTTATGTATTATTGGGATATTTTTTTATTTGTCGGGCAGCAGAACGTCACCGGCGATCCAGATCCCGTCAGTGCCAGAAATGGACTGTGATATTTTTTTATAGTAGCTCGACATAATGGCTTCCCTACGCCTGATGGAAAGCGAAAGAGGAGCCCAAGTTTACCAACTCTAACCCGACCCGGAAGTCATTTGGCTGCGGTATTCTAAAAGGGGATGTAAGGGAGCGGCTCATTATCTGTTCGCTCCAAGCCAACCACACCTGCCCGTGGTGCATCTTGCCGAATAACAAACGAGGCGCTGGAAACCGACTGGTGGTGGTATAACCATCACAATTGAAGGCGTAGCTAAATACCACAGACCAATGACGGGCAGCAGCGTCACCGGCGCGAGAAGCTACGCCCTGCGATCGCCAATTGCTTTTGTTTATAATTTGTTTTCCTGTAATGTCTGTGTTTTTGTGCAATAAAGAGTTTCTATCTTGTAGCTTAAGTTACTTTTCAAATTTAGCATATTCTAATATATTTTAATGTGCGCCCAACAAAATGTTTTCTTGCTTTCTTGTCCTTGGGCAGCGGTTACTGCTTAACATCAGACAGGCCGCTTGCCTGCCTGCCACCGACAGAAATAAAAACATCTACCTAATGTGATGTTCCTCGATTACCAGATGCTACCAAGATTGTCAAGCAATAAACAAAACATAGATTTGTTATTTATTGGAGGAAGAAACATATTTAACGTCATATCCAGTTTACACGGCCTGAATAAATGATCGCGTCTGAAATCGTGTGAGCCACCAAAATGCACCAGGTGCTGTGACGTCACTGGAGGGGGGGAGGGGGGATTAGGTAGCGCTATTACCATAAAAGGTAGTTCAATTTGATTGATGAGGTTTTATGAAGTAAATAGTATGGCTTACGTGTTTTAATTAAATGATATCTATATCTATACTTATAATAAATCTGTAGAGAAGTCAATTCTGTACATGGAATATATTTTCAAATAACTATCAGGGGGTCATTAGTGATCGATACTGATGCCGAAAATGCAATCAGTAAAATTTTTGTCTGTCTGTATGTTCGTTATAGAAAAAAAAACTACTGGACGGATTTTAACGAAACTTAGTACGATTATTCTTCATACTCCTGGGCAGGTTATAGTACATTTCATCACGCTACAATCAATAGGAGCAGAGCAGTGACGGGAAGTGTTGGGAAAACAGGTTATCTGAATGTTTGTTCGCGCATCACGCGAGAACTTGTATGGAATTGAACGCGGTTTTCCCCAATGTATTGCTAGAGGTCTAACTTAAGCACTAGGTATAGGTATAGATAGGTATTTTATGGAAGTCCGTTATTTTGAAACCCGATATCCATGCGTGCGACGCCGCCGGAATAGCTAGTTTGAACTATAATTATTAAAGGGATTATAATTTAGATTCCAAATAGTAGTGTATTTATTATTATGTAAGTATATTATTATAATGTAACGACTAGTTTGGTTCAGATGTAGTGAAAGCCGCCTATGACACGGTGGTCACGGGTTTGAACACCATACAGTACAAACATTTTATATGTGAATGTGAATCGTAATATGTATGGATTAGCAAACTGAAGTGGCAGTGGGCTGGCCACATCAGCCGCAGAACAGACAACTACCGACCGCGATGCGGATGCGCGCCAGACGGGCTTTCTGTAATCAGTTAAGTCAAAGTCATGTATTTTTTTTTACATACAACATTTGCTTTGTCCACATTCATCAATCTCTTCATATAGGTATGCTTGTTAAGTTGTGGGCTGGCCACATCAGCCGCAGAACCAATAACCGCTGGGGTAAACGAGTTCTGGAGTGGAGACCGCGTCTCGGCAAACGTAGTGTAGGACGCCCTCAGGCCAGGTGGAGTGACGTTCTTGCGCAGGACGGCTGGCAAGTGCTGGATGTGAGAAGCCCAGGATCGATCAAAGAGGCGAACATTGGGAGAGGCCTATGTTCAGCAGTGGACTGACACGGGCTGATGATGATGATGACTAAAAAGCACCACGTCTGCCTAAAATTAACCCAAGACATGCCAAGACATGCCACGCTGGGCCACACAGCGCCACCTAGCCCCAAACTAAGCCGAAGCTTGTACTATGGGTACTAGACAACTGATAAACTTACTTAGATATTTTTTTTTTGTAAATAAATACATATTATACATAGAAAACACCCAGACCAATACAAACAGACATGTTCATGAACACAAATGTTTGTACTGTGCGGGAATCGAACCCACGACCCTTGGCTCAGAGGGCAGAGGTCACTACCAAATGAGCCACCGAGCCTGTCGAAATCGCTGTCTACTCCAAGACTCATCTGCTCCACCTATTGTCGGTCACTTATTATGATGTTAACGCATACAGGCCACCGAACTGTTTTTAAATAGTGTTCGCCATTAATTGTGATTGTGAAGCACTAATTACTGTGGCTATTGGACTTTTGTTAAAGCTCGGTAATTACTGCCTGTGTTCGGTTCCCGGCCTCGTAATTTACATGACTTATTATTGGTCACGCAATTAACTGTACTTTTCATCAGCATTATTTTTGTATTGAAATGATTTCGAGTAGGTACAGACGACCGTATAAAAAACCCAAGACATGCCACGCTGGGCCACACATCGCCTTCTAGCCCAAACTAAGCCGAAGCTTGTACTATGGGTGCTAGACAACTGATAAACTTACTTAGATACTTTTTTTAACAAATGCTTAATTATACTCAGTAAATTGCCGCCTCAACACCTCTCAACTATGGGACTTATTTATTTAATCTTTATTGCACAATTAAACATAGTGTTAATAAAATGTAATGGAATTGTATTACTTACTATATAATATGTACTGTTACCATTGTCTTACCTTTGTGAAAGGAAATAAACAAACAATTATTATTATATTATTAAACTGTGTACAAAATGCGGACTTAATGCCACATAGGCATTCGCTACCAGTCAACCATTGGGCTAATAGTACAAGCTTCTGCCTAGTTTGGTACTAGCAGGTACTGTGTCAGCGTGGAATGTCTTAAAGGTTATTATTACATATTCACCAAAATATTTACCCAAAAACTACTCTGTATATCCCCTTCGGATTTATAGGGAAGAAAACAAGTAATATTTTAAATCTGTAAGCAGGTACATACGTCCAGGCTCATATCGACGTCACATGGAAATCTGGCTCCATACCAAGCCGGGGTTACCTTTATCCATAAGGCTGTGGCTTGATAGAAGCGGTGCGGACACACTTAGCGGTTATTTAAACGTCTGCTAGCGACCCGCCCTCGCTTCGTTCATTATTATAAGAATAAGAAATCTTTATTATACTACATCACAACATAACAATGATAACGTAACAATATACAATCACAACATAACAATATAACTAGACACATACATTTCAAACACAAAAATAGAATACAACAACAAAGATATAGGTAAAACAGTCGGACCGGACTTGGTGTTGTGACGTCCAATATAAAAGGGCCCCACTCAGCATTGAACCGTGGCCCGCGTAGCAAGCCACGGCGCTGGTTTTCAGTGAGTCCTGCTGAGTGAAGCTCCTGCTGATTATTATAAACCTCCCTCTTGAATCACTCTATCTATTTAAAAAGACCCTTTCAAAATCCGTTGCACGAAAAGCAATTTTTAACCGACTTCGAAAAAGGAGGAGGTTCTCAATTCGTCTCTATGTATAATATTTTTTTTTTATGTATGTTCACCGATATTTCCGTCAATTATGGATGGATATCAAAAATTTTTTCTTTGTTCGATAGAGGACACTTCCAAGGTGGTCCCATTTTCACCAAGTCAGGATCTGATGCCAAACAAATAAATATATTGTCCTGTTTGCCGGCCGCGCTCGTCGTACAACAACAGTCTACGTTAGGTACCTAGAGACTGGCACCGACTTCAAAAATAAGTGATAATTGTAATATTTAAATAATTATGTATTAAGGATAGAATTACTTACGTTATTTATCGCTTTTTAGTTTTGGTCGTTTGTGTTTTTTTTCGAAGTCGGTTTAATTTTTTTTAAAAAATAATGTTTTATACTATGTAGGGATAGTGATATTTCACTTACGGGTAATCGAGCATTTCTCTTTGAGAGAGACTAAACTAAAAAAATAACTTGCGCTCTGGTTAGCGGCCCAGAGTAAGTTGGCGATATGTGCATCTCTAGGTGCCGTGAGGACACCACAGTCCACAGGTGTGCCGCTCACCCATGCTGGCGTGCCGCGCTATTTGGGGGGTTGGCGTCGAGTCCCTCAGGACATCCCGTACCCCCTCAAATAAAGCGCTTGTAGCGGACCACTATCGTATTTAGTAGGTATTCTCCGCTAAATAGGATTGACACAAAATAACCCAGGTCTCTTCTAGCACCCGGATGAAATGAAGGAGTGTTGTATCCGGTCCCGATGGCCATCCCGACCCTTCTCAGATTAACGCTCGAAGCCGACTATCAGGTTTTAAAAATGCCGTGACTTTCAGTTTTTACTAGCAGCCCATATACCCAAGAAAAACTGAAGAAAAGACGCTTGTTAGATATGAGTCGTTTTTAAAAAAAACCTGCTTATATAATTTTTTTTTTTTATAGTAGCTCTACATAATGGCTTCCCTTAGCCTGATGGTAAGCGAAAGAGAAGCCTTAGTCGCTGTGACAACTGGCAAGTAATTGGTTAGTTACCTGTCAGTTGCCACTGCCATGCCGGCCCAACCCTAACCCCCCACGAGCTCCGGAAACCCTACTCACCAGCAGAAACACGACCCGGAGGTCATTTGACTGCGGTATTCTATAGGGTGGAGGTCCTTCCCCGGACGGGCAGCTCAATTCGAGCGAAGATTCGCTATGCCCTACCTCTCTCAATTTTCTTACCTCAATCAATTTTCTCGTCGCTCCCGCAAGACCGCAGCCCTATGATCTTATTATGCCAAAGGTGAGCCACAGAGCGCATATTGATTTGCGTATAGTTATTTACGCTCTCAATTCCGCGGTTCGATGGGTGGGCACGCTTATAAGGTATCTCGTGTTACTAACACAATAAATAACTGTTACTCGCACCCGCCATTTGTAACGAAACCTTATTATGGTAGGTGATCATAATTCCATAAAGCTTAACCATTTTTTTATATATTTCATCATCATCATCAGCCTATTGCAGTCCACTGCTGGACATAGGCCTCTCCAGTTCTTCGCCACCTAGGGCAAGCTACTGGAGGATATACCCATAATCGCCACGCTGGGCAGGCGGGTTGGCGATCGCAGGGCGTAGCTTCTTGCTCCGGTGACGCCGCTGCCCGTCATCGGCCTGTGGTATTTAGCTACGCCTTCTATCGTGATGGTTTTACCGCCACCAGTCGGTTTGCCAGAGCCCCGTTTGTTGTTCGGCAGGATGCACCACGGGCAGGTGAGGATGGCTTGGAGCGAAAAGGTGATAGGTCGCTCCCTTACATCCTTTTATATATTTAAAGTAATTATTTAGAGAGGAAGGACATTGCGAACCTTCGCTCGAATTGAGCTGCCCGTCCGGGGAAGGACCTCCACATTATAGAATACCGCAGCCAAATGACTTCGCTTCGTGTTGCTGCCAGTGAGTAGGGTTTCCGGAGCTCGAAGGGGTTAGGGTTGGGCCGGCATGGCGATGGCAATTGACAGGTAATAGACCAGTTACTTGCCCGTTGTCACAGTAACTTGGGCTTCTCTTTCGCTTTCCATCAGGCATAGAGAAGCCATTATGTGGAGCCACTATAAAAAAATAACAACACGTACCTAATATCCACATTTGTTACTTAGGCTGTAACAATTCTATTAAGAAACATAACTAATTTCTTAGCATAAATTATATTTAGCTTGTCCTTGATAAATTTCTATGCTATCTGGCTGGCTCGTTGGATCAATTGGTAGTGACCTCTGCCTTCTGAGCCAAGGGTCGTGGGTTCAATCCCCACACATTACAAACATTTTTGTGCATGACCATGTCTGTTTGTATTGGTCTGAGTGTTGTTTATGTATAATTATGTCTTTATTTACAAAAAAAATGTATTTAAGTAAGTTTATCAGTTGTCTAGTACCCATAGTACAAGCTTCGGCTTAGTTTGGGGCTAGATGGCGATGTGTGGCCCAGCGTGGCATGTCTAGGGTTATTTATTCCATGCTATCTACCTATATGTCTACCTGCTGATAGGTGTCTCATATTAGGTGACTTGCAGATACAAACAATCAGAGCGACACTGGGCGAGCCAAGTTACAAAGTAGTGCTACATTAGTGCTATTCATCACGCCTGTCCACTGACTTTGATAGGAAAATAGGTCAGCATATTATCTGGAAAGACTGTAGGTTATGTTTTTATAGCAACATGCATATGCATGCATACACCTACAAGTAAAACGAGTGTAAGTTTTTTAGTCTGTATTTATCCGATGATTGTCCTTACGGTTTTATTGAAACAGTTTGCATGACATTGACCCTCTCTTCAGAAAATAACACTTCATCTTTCTGAAGGTTCGATCGCTTGCCAGCGATAAGACCGCCTAAATAGGCTTTTATGGCTAAAACTTGTAATTAGTCCCTCTTTTAGCTTATTCAAAAAATAAAAGACACGTATTTTTCCTTTTTTCATTCAAATAAACAATAGCAAAGATACAAGGCATCAAAAGTTAGGAGTGGGAGTTTTTAACGTCACTAGCTCCCGTAAAAATGCCTCACCGAGTGACGTCACGAGTAAATTCAATGGGCTGTATCTTTGTAATTTTTGGTCTAATTTACGAATAAAAAAATACGTGTCTTTTATATTTGAATAAGCTAAAAGACGGACTAATAACAAGTTTTAGCCATAATAGCTATTGCACCACAATATTATCTGTAATACTTTTTTCTATCAATTGTTCGTATGAAGTTTTGTGTTGACTTCCCCATTAGTCTAGAGACCAAAAAGTCCCAGGTTTGAATCCCAGTTCGGGAGTAAATTTGTTGCGGGGTATAGAATTATTTTCATTTGTACTGACGATTAATAAGTGATTCAAGTCAATACATAATATTTTTTTTTTCTATTCACTATTTTTTTATCAAAAGTTATTGGAATATTTTATTTTTTTAGCCAAAATTAGTGAGCTTTATAATTCTTTCAAACTGTACTACATGACACTTACAGGGCACAAAAAAGGGAAAATATACCTACAAATAAGCAATCTAGTTTAGTTTTATCCACCATTAAGAAAAGTTACTTTAATCTAATCGGTTACGGCGCGGGAGGGCTCTCGAAATAGAACATTTATTATTGAACTTTCGATTTGAGAGAGTTACAGCAGTGATGCTATTAATATACCACAACATTTGTTTAGGTTTGAGATCGAATAAGTGTTAAATAAGGATAAAATCAGCTTGTTAAATTAATTAGGATTGATCGTTAAATGATATACCTACCTAAATAAACGCGCATTAATTATTGTGGGTAAATAAATCCTCCAGGTGTTTGTCCAGAGTGGAGAACAACTGGAGAGACCTGTGTCCAGCAGTGGAATGCGATAGGCTGGTGATGATGATGAATGGACAAAAATTCAATTGCATAGTTTGATTAATTATTTAAGGGGATGCAAGGGATCTGAATAACAACTTAAAGATTCAAATCAACCTCACCTGCACCTGGTCCGCTGTTTAACGAACGAGGCTCTGGTAATACCTCCACCCGCCAACCCGCATTGGACCAGCGTGGTGGGTTATGGTCCAAAACCCTCCAAACAAAAGTTTGGGGGAGACCTTTGCCCAGCAGTAGGACAGTATACGTTAATAAAAAAAAAGTTTCAATAGTTAAAATTAAAAAAAGTCATCAGCAGCCTGCAAACATCCACTGCTGGACATAGTAAGTCACCACGCTTGGCAGGCGAGTTGGCGACCGCATTAAGTTTTATTTGTACCCAGGTAAACGCCACTGCCCGTTTCCTGATATTGCCTTAGTCGTCTTCTACTACACCCACGAGATTATAAATCCGAAAACCACATCTTCATCATCATCATCAACAACCTATTGCAGTGCACTGCTGGACTTAGACATCCCCAGTTGTTCGCCACTTAGGGCAAACATGTGTGGACTTTACCCATAATCACCACGGTGGAAAGGCGGGTTGGCGATCGTAGGGCGTAGCTGCTCGCTCCTATGACGCTGCTGCCCGTCATCGGCTTGTGGTTATTAGCTACACCCTCAATTATAATGGTTATACGATGCAAGGGAGCGACCCATCATCTTTTCGCTCCAAGCCAACCTCACCTGCACGTGGTGCATCCTGCCGAATAACGAACGAGGCGCTGGCAACCGACTGGTGACGGTATAACCATCAAAATTGAAGGCGTAGCTAAAAGCCACGGACCGATGACGGGCGGCAGCGTCACCGGAGCGTGAAGCTACGCCCTGCGATCGCCAACCCGCCTGCCCAGCGTGGCGATTATGGGTATGTCCTTCAGATGTTTGACAACTGGAGAGACCTATGTCCAGCAGTGGACTGTAATGGGCTGATGACGATGATGATGATGGGCGGTTTTGACTGCTTACCATCAGGTATCACATTTGCTAGTATGGCCGCCTATTGCATAAAAAAACCAAACTAAAACCGAGTTATAAATCTGTACAAAATATATGAATCACATAATTCAGTTACACACGTGGATTAAATGTACGTATTGTACGTACTGACAACGACATAGGTAATTAGTATACAAAATGATACACTTAGGTAATAAAGAACAACATCATCATCCTAGCCTTTTTCCCTATTGTCTCAGGGTCGGCTTCCCAAACTGAGAGATTTGGCGAGGGCTAAGCTTTTACACAGAGCGACTGCCATCAGACGTCCGCTACTTAGGGTAAGCTATACCCATTCCCAGTTTAGGCGTCAGAGTTATCATCATCTCTGATATGATGTAACGACTGCTATCTGAGTTGGTAAATATAGCACCCGGGACCAACAGCTTAACGTGCCTTCCGAAGTACGGAGGAAATCGGTGTCAAATTTTGGTCACCCATCATCGGATTGACCGCGCCAATGGTTGCACAACGTTGCGATCATTGTTAAGCGAACAAGACCGCGGCGCCACCGAGCTCCTCCGTACTCGAAGGTAATATACAACAACATAACATACAAAAATGTATCAACACAAATCACATCAGACCGTCCGGCTGACGTATCCACGTATCACTAAGCGTCTCTGACAACAAAGGCTGGCTAAAATCTAGATCTAGATGCGGAATATGACCTCAATATTAGACCGAAGCGCGACCCTACAATACTATTGTTACTCTTAGTAAGGCTGCGGTTTCATCGTAAGCGTAATCTTGCCATTAGACTTGTCACACAGCGCCATCGAGTCTATACTTATAATAAATCTGTTGAGAAGTCAATTCTGTAAATTAAATATATTTTAAAAATAACTATCAGGGCGTGATTAGTGATCGATATTGATGCCAAAAATGCAATCAGTAAAATTTTTGTCTGTCTGTCTGTATGTTCGTTATAGAAAAAAAAACTACCGGACCGATTTTGACGAAACTTGGTACAATTATTCTTCATACTCCTGGGCAGGTTAAAGTATACTTTTCATCACGCTGCAATCACTAGGAGCAGAGCAGTGTTGGGAAAACGGGAGAAATTTTTATCTGTATGTTTGATCGCGCATCACGTGTAAACTACTGCACGGAATTAAATGCGGTTTTCACCAATGTATTACTAGAAGTCTAACTTAAAATATAGGTACCAATTTATGGAAGTCCGTTATTTTTGAAACCCGATATCCACGCGCGCGACGCCGCCGGCACAGCTAGTCTTAACTAATATTATAAAGCTGAAGAGTTTGTTTGTTTGTTTGAACGCGCTAATCTCAGGAACTACTGGTCCGAATTGAAAAATTCTTTTTGTGTTGAATAGACCATTTATCGAGGAAGGCTTTAGACTATATAACATCACGCTGCAACTATTAGGAGCGAAGAAATAATGGAAAATGTAAAAAAAGGGGGAAAATAACTATTCCACGCGGACGAAGTCGCGAGCACAGCTAGTCCTAAATAAAGCCGCAGCTTGTACTATGGGTATACATTATACATTTAACACCATTGGCTTTTGCGGCACAAGTCGGAATACCTCGCTAATAGCAGATTTGTTCTTTAGCAATGGCAGGCGGTGGCGCGGCGTGCATAGGTGTAGATCGGAAGGTATAAGAATTAAATAGTTTTTCTATGCACAGGAATGTATAATGAAACAATAAAACATTTACAATAAAATATAAAAACAGAAAAACTAAAAACCAACATGAGATGCGGAAAATTTGTAATGTTGTTGTCATGTTGCCATAGCAACCGTCTATCTACATTTTTTTTTATTTATTTACAAAGAACCTGCAAAGAGGTTCTGCTACAGTTCGTATTTAGGTCATCATCTACATCATCAGCCTATCGCAGTTCACTACTGGACATAGGCTTCTCCGGTTGTTTGCCCATTTGGGTAAACATCTGGAGGTTTTACCCAACTTTGGCACGCTGGCCAGGAAGGCTTCATAGGGAGCCGATCGGCACTTTCTTTCTTGACGTTAAATCCCTACCCGGTCCAGCCTCCCCCAGTGCCGCCTACATCTCATATCATTTTGCAGCCTAGCCGAATGTAATTAGTCATAGCTTATTTAAAAATAAAAGACGCGTACTAAAAATTACGAAGCCCGTTCAAATGACGCGTGACATCACTCGGTAAGGCATTTTTACGGGACGGAGTGACGTCAAAAACTTCCACTCCCAACTTTTGATGCCTTGTATCTTTGCTATTTTTTATTTGAATGATTTTTTCATTAAAATACGTGTCCCATTCATTTTTATGCTCTAAAATACGGACTAAATATTATAATGTAATTATTTTGACCCCCAAAAAATTCCTATTAGGCTCATCTTCATCTTCAGCCTATTGTAGTCCACTGCGGACACAGGCCTCTCCAGTTATTTGCCACTTAGGACAAACATTGGGAGGATATACCCATAATCGCCACGCTGGGCAGGCGGGTTGGCGATCGCAGGGCGTAGCTACTCGCTCCGGTGACGCTGCTCTCCGTCATCGGTCTGTGGTATTTAGCTATCTATTGTTATGGTTATACTGCCACCAGTCGGTTGCCAGCGCCTCGTTTGTTATTCAGCAGGATGCACCACGTGCAGGTGAGGTTGGCTTGGAGCGAAATGATGATAGGCCGCTCCCTTACATCCCCCTATTAAGGTATGAAACCGTACATAAAAACCTCTTTCATTAAGACCGCTGCCTAACTAGCAGACCAGTTCCGATATGCACCGCTGTGGCCGCTAATAACTGGTCTAAATCTAGATAACATTCTAATTCAGACGCGTTCTTAATCGCCGCCTGACGGCTGATACTGGGCCATCCCGAC